>JAVQKC010078987.1:0-11424 GCA_036025475.1 Philypnodon macrostomus | reverse complement strand
TCCGGAGGAGCTGGAGGAAGTGTCTGGGGAGAGGGAAGTCTGGGCGTCCCTGCTTAGACTGCTGCCTCCGCGACCCGGCCCCGGATAAGCGGAAGAAGATGGATGGATGGATGGATAGTCTTTATTTGAAGGGACAGTGTACAGAGACATTATGCTCACAAAACAGAGATGTACTGCACCAGATTTTAGCTAAACAGCTAGTTTCCATCTGCAGTCCCTGGGAAACAATAACAATTTATACAATGTAATTTACACATTCAACAATATAAAACCACACATTAGCACATATTCATCATGACAATGACAATTAAATAATTCACAAATTAATTGTTTTGATGCACATTTTTTGAGCCAATAATCCTGCTGAACATAAACGAAATTGCGTGAATTTTTGTACATTGATCTGGGAAATGTATACTTAATGTACATAGGCACATTACAGAGGTAAAATAAAGAATACCTCTATAGCGCCCCCATGTTTATGACCCCTATGGGACCCTGGACACACTTACTTTGGCAGAGAGCGATGAAACTTGGTACAGTGATTCTCCACAGTGTACCCAACATAAAATATTATTATGACCCCACCCCACCCAACAGGAAGTTGGTAATTTTTGATTGAAATTGGGAGGTCATGTATATTTGACAGCCTCTAATTTGCACATACTTCGCCCGATTAGGCTCAAACCGGAAATACCTAATTACCCCCCGGCCCTGAACACATCTGACTAATGTGATGGCAGTTACCTTTTTAGCGCCCCCTATAGACTGAAAGAAGAATGTAGGGAATTTTACAAAATTTGGCAAAAACATTCTTCACAATCCATCCATCCATTTTCTTCCGCTTGTCCGAAACCGGGTCGCGGAGGCAGCAGTCTAAGCAGGGAACTCCTGCCTTCGATCACCGCCTGATCCACATTGCACCATGGTACCTCCTGCGGGTTGTGGGTCCACGGGAGGGCCTGACAGCGTGTGCATGGGCGGGGACTCGAACCACCGACCCTCCGGTTGAAGGGCGAGAATCTACCTACTGCACCACCACCGCGGCCTTCTTCACAAACATCCAGACAAATCAAAAAAGTCAAATAGACCCTTCCCATGTTTGTCATGGTTTGGGGGCAGGTCCTCTTAATTGCTCATTAACAATATAGAAACCCTTAGAAATCCCACGATGTCTGATTAAGGTGCCCGTTGGTGACAGTTGTGGCAGACGTATGGGGCCGTTTCGCCAATATACACCTTGCTGTCGGGGACGACATATAGTATAGTATTGCAAAGCCTTTATAAACCTTACTAACCACGTATTCAATGCACATCCAATCCAATGTTCATCATAATATGAACAGTGTAAAAAAATTACACATTTCTTCCCAGATTAGCAGATCAATCTTTTAACGCCAATTTACCCACCCCTATCAGTCAGTATGTCTAGTTTACTACCACCAGTGTGTGACGTTGGATGTCTTGAATAGTCAAAACGATCACATTTTTATTATCTCAGTCTGTTTGTCATTGTTTCTCACAAACATTTACACAGAGTCGTTAGTCCTTGGCCATGCTCTGTGACTATAACTAACTGACCTTGGTGTCCTTGTTTTCACACGTTCCTAACAGTGAGTGGTTTCTGCAGGGCACAGTCAGCAGCTGCTTCTCATCTCTCTGCATGTGTTATGGCTGCGCACTGATTGGGTATCACATAACCTCTGTATCTGCTGAGCTCTTTGAGACGGGGCTAAACACGTGGCCTATTTCAATATTGTAGGGCCACACTACAGAAAAACAAAAGTCATATGGAATAAATATGATGAATACTGCAATATTCATAGAGTAGGGTACCCAAACTTTTTTCACTGAGGGCCACATTGTCAAAAAAGTATACCAAGGACGGCCACTCTCTCAGGTGACCGATTTTACTTCACCAAAAGTGTCCTTGATTCTATCTGTTTTCTAGCCTCATTTTTTGGCAGGTTTTTCACTTTTCACCTCTATATTATAACCGCACCGAAAAGTGGAAAAATATTGTTATTGGATTGGATTATGTACGGAAGAAATACAACATTATTCATTCACTCCACATTCATGCACTACAGCCTTTCTGACCACCACCAGGTGCAGAATGGCAGCTATGCCACTGATCAGACTGCCTCAGGGCGGCTGTGGCTGCACACCACTGTGTGACTGTGGAGTGAAGTTATAATGCAATCAATTCTGAAGCGTTGAATGTAGATTATTATTATTTATTATTGCATGGAAACACACACTTAGATACAGCAATTGCATGTTATACTTACTAGTCTCTTCTAAGTGAATATTGCTAGTGCACTCCCCCTGCTGCCTCTCCCCTCTCCCTCTGTCTGGGAGCCCCTCTCCCCATGCGCCCCTCTCACTTCCCCATCCGGCCGCACACTCCGTTGGTTTGTTTGTGAAATGGAAGCGGCTCGTGGCTCCTGTGGGACGGTAACAGAGAGAGAGAGACCAGTCTAGGGGCCCCTCACCTCTGGTTCCCCTGTGGCCCGGGGGCTAAAACAGTGGTCTATGGCTGCTTTATTCCAGCTTTTGGTTTTCATGTATGAGAAATCAAGCTCTTTGGGTAGGCTTTTTTGTGTGAAGCAGCCAGTGTCACGTTGAGTTAGACCAGCGGGCTACCGAAGAAGTGGCGAGACCAAAGAATAATATTTTCTTAAGATTGGGCTGCGGTGCCAGTGGGAGATTTTGCACTTCCAGATTTGCTGTACTGTCCTGCATTGTCAGATCAACTCCAGACACTATAGAACACACTGTAGTATAAACAAACTAGTCTTGTTTTTGTAATAGCCAAATGTCAAAAACTGTATTTTCAAATGGACTTGCAAGTTGAGTTTTTTTTTTAAAGTTCTGTCTGTTGGGGTTCATTCTTTGTGAATTGTGAATGACTGCATTGGCTGACCACACTGCAATGACATGCATTTGAGATATAAGTGAAAAAGACCTTCACATTTTTACTGAAATTAGTAAAAAAGAAAGAAAAGGTTTTTGTTTTGGGGGCGGTGGGGTTGGCGGTTTCAAATCCGTCGTCGTGTCCCTCGGCAAGACACTTAACCCACATTGCCTATAAATGGGGTTGTGTGACTGGTGTACAGTGGTGGTCAGAGGGGCCGTCGGCCGGCGTATGGGCCGCTGTGGCTACAGAAGTAGGTTACATGGAGGTACGGGTGCTTGAAACCCTCGATTCAGGGTGTTTTCAGGGTTTGAAAAGTGCTTGAATATTGTGAAAGGTCCACACTTAGATCACACAGTTGTCCAGACTTTCTTGAATTTTCCTGCAGCTTATTTAGTTTATTTTTTTTCTTCTAATTTTTTTAATTAAATTTTATTTTTTACTTACAAACATTTTAGTCAATACCAGTGCAGGTATTCCTCCAATAGCTTAGTCGTATGGTGCATGAAAGTGGTTGAATTTCATCTTCAAAAAGTTGTATGAACCTGAGGTTACCACCACCCGTGTGTGATTGGGATGTAAATGAATAATGGACTCAAAATGTTCAGTGTCCAGCATTGTTCAGAGAATGCCTTGTTATTAGCAGCCACGAGCTAAAGCAGAGCTAAGTGTCTAACTCTAGTCTAGTCTAGTGCCGAAAAACGAACCAACAAAAAGAAGATGTGGTAATAGGTGATTCATTCTGGAGAAAGCTTGTATCATTCTGTTATGTCTCCTCTGTTGCCTGTGATTGAAAGAGTCTGATCCGTTTTATTGTTGCTAATAGTTGTTATAGTGCACTCTCTCATATTAGACCCGCTGGACTGTCACCAAGTTCATCTCACCAGACAAAAGCAGATTTTCTTTTGTGGAGAAGAATAGAAACAGTGTTTTCTTGGCGCAGGCTGCTTCAGTGGAGGGAAATAAGAGACCTTTATTTGTTTAGATGAGATCAGGAACAGTCTAAGTGAATTAGCAAAGCACTGTGTTGGAAATAAAAGTAAAATAGGATTGTTTTAGCTCTGTTTGCAATAGGGTGAATGAATATTAGAAAAAAATTAATGTGATAACTATGCTAACTGGAGGTGGGACAAAATATTATATTATTTATATGCTTTTTTGGTGATACTGTATTGATATTAAAGGCCGCTGTATCCATATGTCAGAATTAATACTTATTTTTTTATTTCACAAAATTCTTATCTGGCAGTACTTAATTTCTGTTTCTTATGTGGAGAAAGTCCACTTGTTTGTGAGATACATTTGAAGTATTTGTTGTTCAATTAATTGTATTTTATAAATAATTATGATCAATTCATTGTTTCTTTATCACGTGCAATATATAGATTATTGCAGTATCACCATATTGTGAAATTATCGGTGTTGTGGGCACACTGTGATTCCAGCAGTCAGTTTTGTCAATAAATTTATATAAAAAATATATGTCTTTGAATTTACCAGTCAAAACTGTAAAACAAAAAGATCAAAATGAAACCAGGACCAAACTAGAACTAAACCAAAACTAGAAAGAACTCAGAGAGCACAGAGAGACTGGACATTGTATAATTTCTGACATTCCTTTAAAATTTCATCTAAATCAGAGCAGTACTTTTTGAAAAAAGTTGCTAACAGATGCTATTTTTAACAGACGGTGATCCGGATCTCTTTCCGTTCAGCAGATTTGCGTAAAGTTGCTAACCGGCCAACCGGCCAACCAACAAACCAACCAACAAACCAACCAACCAACGCTACCGAAAACATTACCTCCTTGGCGTTAATAACCAGAACCTACTTTGGACATATTTTTAAGCTTTGACCCAACTTTCAACAGTAAAGTATAAACTATTTCTGCTTAACTAAACTTGCATCAAAATAGCACCGCAAATATTAATATTGAACATCGATTATCAAATGTTTTCTATCATATCATGCTGCCCTTCTGGTTCTCACCCCTTTCGCCATGACCAAACTAGACCCAAAATGGCTTCCACTTTCAGTTTCTTGCATGCGTCATCAGCAGCGTACCATCTGTCAGCTGCACTAATCTGAAGTAAACAGTTGTATAAATACTTCTTACCTCCTTCTTTCTGTGACGTCCAGGGAGGTCCACCTCAGTCGTGCAGTTGTCCGCCTGATTAGAAACAAATGCATCTCTCGTCAGCGCTGTCATCCCAATTAAAATACCTCCGCAATGACAGACTCGGACCTACAGATTTTGCCTTGGACTTGGGTTTTATATAGGCCTATGGTAAAAGTAGAGGACAGCCATGGCTCCACATTTACAGGTCCTATATTATGTATTTTTATTTTTTTTTTCACACATTTTACAAACACCCAATATTTATCTAATACAAGCTGTTTTGTGGAGTTTCCGCTTGGACTCGATGAAAAACTGATTGGTCTCTATTTCAAAACAGGAACAAACCATTTGTGCCAGTTTTTGGGGGTTTCCAAAAAAACAAGAAAAAAACAAACGCCTTTGACTAATGGGATATAAAGAAAGCCTTGACACCCTCACAGATAAACACACATCTTCTCCAATCAGATATGTTGTTGAATGGTGATGGCAACAAGGCTTTTCTGGTTTGTTTTACAGGGAGAGAGCAGGCAGGAGCAACATAATTAATCATGCCCAAATGATACTGAATAGTGATTCAGAACTATCGGTCTGCTTTTGAGGTAGAAACAACATTAAAACATGGTTAAAAGCTCAGAAACGTCCATTTAACGAAATATCGTTTTTTAATTATAATGCATTGATAATTTCTGGACACTCAAATGGGTTTTGCATTCTTTATTCACTCCATACATGGAGTGGGAGCAATATGGCCCTCACAGCCTCTCCGACCACCACCAGTCACACAACCACATTATACATAGGCAAAGTGTCTTGCAAAGGACACTGTGACAGCACGCACAGTTTCAAGGGGGATTCAAACCACCTATTATTACTAACTATTAATAACTATTTTAAAAAAACAAAAACACTTTTCAATGATTATGATTAAGAAATATGATATTAACTAAGCAGATGTTTTTGTGGTGTTATGAAATAGAAATATAGCTTTAATAGTTTTCTGAGTTGAATAGCTAATGTTGTCTTTGTGCGAATGGGGGCAGATAATATTATATTATACTGCTTTCTGCACCTTTTCATTCATGATTTGTTTAATGTCATCAACGTTTATTATTCATTATGAAAATACCAACCAATCAAAATGTACAAAAATGAAATGAAACCCTTACCCTATAGGATGACTGAACTAGCTTCTGATTACAGTGTAAAGTGTATAACCGACTTTTGCCATTAAGGAGTAAGTATTTTCAAACTCACATGAATCCATCTTGGATCAGAGGCTGCTGCTTTTGTAAAGGAATAGAAATGTTGGAGACAACTCGATGTAGGAGACAAAACACACAACTGTAGTAGGCCGCACATATTTTGTCAAACAAACAGCTCCAGATTAAACATGGAAACATCACTTGAACTGTGTCTTCATGGTTCAGGTCTGGGTCGAGTTCGAACTGAACGTAGACGGGCTCAAGTTGGGTTGGGTCAGGCTGGATTTTTTTGGTCACAAACAAAATTCTATTGGCACTTGTATGTAGGGATGCTGAAAAAAGGTCACGTATGTTTCTATATCTTTACAAAATCAGTTCTTTATTGGTCTTTGGTATGTCTGGTCTGGTATGTGCATCAAACCTAGCCAGCCACGTGTCTAAAAGTATATTCCAGTGAGCCGTGCACGATCTGTCCGTGCACGCCATCACAAAAAACAACCCAATCCACCAAACCCTGACTCCACCGAGGCTTTGCTTCAAATCCACAACACAGGTGCATCTCAACTTTCCCGTCGCATGTGAACGCACCATTCGCCTGCTTTATGTCCCCGCTCCTGTGTGCTGGAGGAAAAACAGCTACAAAGAGTGAAGAGGCTATAAACTATATGGATGTCTTTGAAAATAGAAGCTCGGTGGTGAAGCCGTTGGGCAGATGCGGCGGTCCGAAACAGAGGAAGTGGTCGCGCTGGAACTCACGCTGGTGAAGGGATTGAGTGAGTCCAAAGGGAGGCAGGGAAAACACACAGAAGCAGAGGTCAACAGGCAGCGGTAAAACTAATTGGATCTGTGAAAAATATACACATGGAAGTTATATTGTACTGTTTATGTCATCATAGGGTCATAAATAGGAATACTCATTATGTAATAGATCGTTTTGTATAATATGAGCAGACTTTTTTTGGTTAGATTTTGTTATTTACCTATTCCTATATTTGGATACCTAATCTTTATAAAAGCAAGTGTTTTGTTGAGTTTTTGTTGAGCTATGTAAAAATATAAAGTTCTATCTGTAATCTTTAAAGTGGATTTACTCAACAGTAGTCAGAACACAGATAGAACCTTATCATACTATGTGGATGAATTCTCCCTCAAACCAGTTTGTACTGTCATTGTGTCCTTGGGCAAAACATTTGAGCCACCTTGCCTGAATGTGTATGAATGTGTTTGTGCGACTGTGGGGATGTGTTTAGTGGTGGTCAGTTTCAGGGTAAGTCAGAAATGACACACGGGACAATTGATTTGATTTTGGGACTGATCCGGATCACCGCCTGGATCCAAGATTTTGTTAAAGATGATTTGGAAGAAATTTTGATTAGTTAGATAGTGTCCTTTTTTGGGGCAGTTGAGCACCTGCCCCCCAAAATGTCACTGTTTGTAGTTTTTTTTTTTTTTTGAGAAGAATGGGGATTGACATTCGGCGTGAGTTCAAGTTGAGCTCAAGACGGTTTGCCGAACGTCGGGGTGAGTATCTCAAGCTCTGAATGTGTTCCACACACAGACAGATCCAAAGCATTGTCATTTTGTACTTTTTTTAACATTTTTACTTGAACAAACTAAATTTTCACGGTCGCAATTAGCAATCTGCAAATGCTGCAGTTTGGTAGACAATATAAAAAGCTCCGCACAGAGCAAGAAATATGTGAACAACTTGCTTACCTTCTAGGTTTAACCTCTGCAAACTTGTTCTGAAAGGAAGTTGTGGAAGTTTAATTGCTAATGTTCCTAATGCTTCTAGACAGGTTTAGCAAATTCACTGTGAACTGAATCTGAACTGGATTTCGAATCACAGTATTTGTCATAGACATTGCAATTAAATGTTTTTTTCAAAACTGTGCAGCCCTATTTGAAGTGTCATTTTCTGAAAAGTGCTTGAAAAGGGCAAATGTGAGGATTTTTTGACATAACAAACTGTCTACTTGTTTAATGTAGTCTGTCCTTCAAATCTACCTGACCCATGTTCAGGCTTCAAAACATCTTGTTCTGCTGCTGCTACTGCCAACACCGAGTCTATTTCCATCTTGTTGATTGTTTGGTGCAGCTCGGTGAGGCCTGGCTCCTGCTGAAGTCAAGCCCATCTCCCTCTTTGTTGCTCTTGTTATTTCTGCTGCCTCCTTCATTCCTCTGTGTGGTTGTGGTGGTTGGCGGTGTTAGAACAGCAGGTCCAATGAAAGTCATGCCGAAGCTTTGACGGAACTGTGAGAAAGCAGCGCAGCAGTGTGATTGGATTAGCTTTGCAGCCCTGCCTGGATGAATTAATGACAATGACCTGGGGAGCAGGGAGGGAGGCTATAGTCTGCGTTGTATCAACAGTTTCAACATGATTTTACTGTAGGCCTTGGTGAATGTGTGTGGAGATCTGCAGAATGGATACCTCAAGCAACTGATTATTTCAAATGAATATGGTTTTAGATTTATATTAGGCTGACCTGACTTTGCGTTGTCTTGCACAGCATTTCCTGCAAAAATCAGTGTCCGACAAATTGTGGCTGAGCTAATATATTTACTCAAGTAAGAGGGTAAAAAAACTATAAGTCTATATAAATTATGGCACAATTTCATCCACATCATCATAGTTATATCGGCGAAACGACGATATTATGGAATCAGTTCGTTCCCCGTCCGCAAATCCTAGCTGTGAACGCGATAACTCAAAAACAAATTGCCGGATCAGTTTCAACATTTGCACAGAGGTGCATACCATTAAGACGCCAAACTGTATTGATTTGGGTATTTCTTCGATGAATATTAATTAAGTAATTAATTAATTAAGGGCCAAAACTGTGAACACAATAACTCAAAAAGTCTTTGAGTCTTTGAGTCTGGCCCATGGACTAAGTGCGACTAGTGGGTCAATAGGCCGATGAAATCTAATAAATTATGTGTGAGACAAATACATGAAATTTAAAAATGTATTAGTATACTGTGAGCATTGCTGTTGTCCAAGAAGTAACTAAAGCTTTGGGCTGTGACTTGGTGTTATAGCGGATCATCGAAAAAACAGGAGTTCAGTTTTTGCTCCAAACTGTGCATACTTCAGTTTTTATGATTTGGCAACAGTTTGGAGTGTTTGTTGTGTTTGTGTTTGTGATTGTGGTCAAAGAGGCTGTAGACATACTTTTTAAAAATTGTTTATTTAAGAAAAAAGGAGGACAGTGCATATTAATGAACATTAAACAATGTAAATATGCCTGATTATACTTAGGCTAATTTCCATCTGCAGTCCTCCTGACTAGCTGCCATGTCTCTGTCAGTCTGCCCCAGGTCAGTTGTGGCTACAATATAAATGTTGAGACTTGATTTAGCATTCCCTATTTTGTTTCATAGGTTTTGGTCAGTTTTTCTCTGGGGTGTTAGTTGGTTTGACAAGTATAAGAACCACTGACCTAAAGTATATGACATGTTTCTCCATAGTAGAAATGTTATATTGGTTCTTTGTTGATTAAACCTTAGCTTTTAACCAATGGCACAGCATCATCGCCTCCGCCATAGAGGTAATGTTTTCGGTAGCGCTGGTCTGTCTGTCTGTCCGTCTACAACTTTATGCAAAAACTACAAAATGGATGACATTTTTGGGGAAGGAACAATTTATTTGGGAGTGATCTGGATCACCGCCTGGATCCAGGATTCTTTAAAAGAATAGCATCTGTTAGCAACTTTACAAAAAAAAACTGCACAGATTTGGAAGGTCAGAAATTACACAAAGACCAGTTGATTACATTTTCGGAGTCGTTCATGGAAATTAGCTGCCTTGGCGGAGGTCTGCGATCTCCATTTGCTTTCTTGTTTACCATGTAAACATTAGCTACCGTTCACCTGACAACACCCTCTGTACCCCTTCTCCTGTCATTAGCCCTGTCTTGATCATGCATCTGAAGCGGGTCTGCTACTTTGGGCCTTTGACCTGCAGGGGTCTTGTCTGAGGTGCAGCAGAACCAATGTGAGCAGATTATCTAACATTCCGCTCCTCTCAAAGACCCTCTCTGGAAACAATTACCTGGAATTAGTTCAAATCAAAGACACTCTTCCCATTATTTGCAAAGGATCAGAGCTGACGACTAAAATGCTAAAATAACATCTCCAGTTCCCATGACAACCGCAACATGTTTGCTTTTCAATTAGTCCAACTGAAACTGAAAACTGAAAGTCTCTTTGAAAAAAACAAAAACTTATCAAAAAACTAAAGTAAAGTAGTGGGTAGAAGCAAACAGAGGGTCGCCTGTTCAAATCCCGCCCACGCACATACTGTCGTTGTGTCCCTGGGCAAGACACTTCACCAAACTGTACAATGTGTGAATGTGTATGTGTGTATGAATATGTTAGTGTGATTGTGTGATTGTGGTGGTCAGGAGCATGTATGTTACAATGTTGAAAATATAATAATCAAAAATAATTACTCTTGATTGAGCAGTCATAAAATGTAAAACAGTTTCTGTACAATATTTTTAATATGTTATGTTTGTTCATGCATGTTTATATATATATACAGTATGTGTGTGTGTGAAACCACTACAGGAAGTAATAAAGGTTCTGTGCTGCACTGTGGTGGGTTGGTGGACAAATGTACCTATACATGGATGTTATAGTATACCACCAGAAAATCTGATAATAATAATGTATTGAATTTATATAGTGCTTTTTCTGACACTCAAAGATGCTACAATTGCATTATTAATTTACTCTCAGTCACACACAGGTGGTGGAAAACTACCTTGGTAGCCACAGCTGCCCTGGGGCACACCGACATATGTGGTGCCAATCACACATCATTGAATGTAAGAATGTATTGTGTCTCTGTGTCAGCTCTGCAACTATCTGTCCTTTGTTCAGAGTGTATCTCGCCTAAGGCCCATAGTTGCTAGGATTGAAAACAACATAGTGAATGAAAAAAATCATGAATGAATACATGCATGTTTTATGTGTTTATGTTTTGTTTGCATTTGAGTGTTGGCTTTTTTGGGACCCCATTAAGAAGATCAACTCAAAGTATGCACATAAAGTATTCAGAATCAGCTCGTACTTAAACACTGTAGTTGGAACATTTAGGTGAAGTGTCACACATTAGACCTCGAAGCCTCTACAGAACAGCAGGCTGACTGTGGTTTTCCGGAGGTTTACTTCTGTATTTG
>JAVQKC010078983.1:0-13914 GCA_036025475.1 Philypnodon macrostomus | reverse complement strand
TCCTGGTTTAGTCCTGGTTTAGTCCTGGTTTAGTCCTGGTTTAGTCCTGGTTTAGTCCTGGTTTAGTCCTGGTTTAGTCCTGGTTTAGACCTGGTTTAGACCTGGTTTAGACCTGGTTTAGACCTGACTTAGACCCAATTTAAGTCAGGATTTAGACTTGGTTTAAACTTGGTTTAGTCCTGAAATAAACCGGGTTCAGGCCTCATCTTTTTATACCCAATATAGTCCTGCTTTCGACCTGGTTTAACCATGTGTCTAGACTAGGATGTTAGTGGGTGCTACATCCCATATCACTGCATTCACTTCTACATGGAACAACACACACACAACCACACACACCCACACACAACCACACACACCCACACCCACACACAACCACACACAACCACACACAAGACTTATTTCACTATATCAGTGTTTTCCTCACAAATATTGTAAGGCCTGACGACTAGGAGATGCTTTCGTGGCAGAGACAAATGATGGATCAATATGTTATGTAAAGCCTTGAGCGTAGTGGCGACGCTCAGACCAGACGTGATGGTTTATAAATGGCCAAGGTAATAACAGATTGCCTATGATATTCTTAATTGCAGATTGCAATAACAGATTGAAAATGAGCAAGAACAGATGTACTGATGTGCAAAGACATACATGTATGAATTTAAGAAACAAACTGGCAAACAAAATGGCAGCCACGCTCCTGTCAGACAGCCCCAGGGCAGCTGTGGCTACACAAGTAGCTTACCACCACCAGTGTATGGAGTGAATAAATAATTTAATTGTAAGTTGTATTTGAGTGTCATAAAAACCTAAAAAGTATGAATCATTATTACTATTATCATCATCATCATCATCTGGTGCAAGGAAGAGCTATACATAACATTATCAGGAGCTGATAGTTTAGTCCTGGTTGTTGACCTTAGTTACTGTAGAAGTGCAGCTGTCCCATGCTCCCACACAGACAGATGAAGGCTGTTCAGTGTGAATGAATGGAGGCGATTTGGGGAGAATTCACAGGCCCACAGACGAGGATGTATTGCGGAGCTGGTGCTAGTCCAATGGGGACAGTGGAGCAGGAGGCTCGAGTTAGTAAACATGGCTTCCTCCGGGCACTAGCGGCAAAAATAGAAACCCTTTTAAAGCCACTGCTATCTGTTCAGTGAATATTTCATGTGCAGTGAATGAAATAAAGGGGGAGTGTGGAGCTTGACTTCAATGTTATGAAGTAATAAGTGTATGTTATGACTACGACACAAAGGATAAAAGCTTTCCATAGCATTAAATCCAAAGAGGGAATTTCACATTTAAGGAAACATGTTTAATCACTTAATAGTAGAGTTATCATGAAGCAAAAAAACATCATCAGTACTGGGAACTGATGATGCCCAACCTTTAAATGACATTGTCTGATGTTCATAACAATTATTACAATATGGCTACACAATTACATAAACAGCAAGTTATTAAAATTTACTTGAGCTAATGTTTAACAAGGAGGGAATAACGGCAATAAAATCTATGCTGTTAATGGTAAACGACAGAAAATGAAAAGTCTCATGTATCTTTAAAACTGGTTGCTCTTTTTTAAACATTTGACTTAAACATTGAGAACAGTGCACATATACTCTACTTCTGCTCACAGGCCCTCTCTGCGGCGTGCACTGCGAGGGCAAACAAAAATAACTGCAGCCCGGGGGTGGATGTATGCTCGTATCGGCCGAGGAATGACGGTGACACCCATTTCTGCATGACTCCGACCACACTGAGAATGTTTTTGCATGGATGGGTCCTTATTGCTGCAACACCGAGTTTGACAATCCTCAAGAGCTGCTTCAGTGAATCACAACACTGTTAATAAATCATTACACTGGGTTAAACTGATTCTTGGCTACACCACGGGACAGAATTGGTTAGGTCATTCCTTCCTTAGCCAATTACTTTTACATTTTGATTTATTGTCAAACAAACCAATCAATGTGACATAACATCCATGTCAAAAGTAATAATTAGGTTTAAACAAGGAGTAAACCAGAACTTATTTGACTGCACCACCGTTTAAATTTAGATTCTGACTGGCTGTTTTGACATGCTTTCTCTGGGGGTCTCTAGCTGTCTAAAACATGTCTTAGGAGAATTCAGAACTCATAAATGCCACTAGTGAATGAACATCTGTATATGCCTCTGTGTCATACCCGGACTACCTGGCCGCTCTCCCACCTAGCGCCCATAGTTGGGTAGATAGGCTCAAGTCACCTGCATACATACCAAAAAGATTAAACTACACTTACTGGGCACTTTATTAGGTAGACATTGTACCTAATTAAAAAGGTCCTATATTAGGCTTCTCTTTTAGATACATTTATTTTACCATATTATGTTCATCAAACATGCAATATTTATCTAAAATAAGCTGTTTGTGGAGCTCCCACTCAATGAGAAACAGACTGATTAGAAGTCTCACCTGTTACGGTTTTAAGACAGGACCATTTCTGTAGATTTTCCTTTTCTTTTTTAACTTATAAATAAACAAAGCCTTGACCCCGTCACTGTCAAAAACACTTCTTCAATCAGATATGTTGTTGAATAGTGGTGGCATTGCATTGAAATTCAACAGGTTTGACTTGAGCATTAATATGCTATTCAGAGGTCTACACATCAATCTGGGACTGCTCCCGTAGAAAACACCTGAAAACAAGGAACAGCTAAATTAGTAAATAAATTGAATACATCTAACTTTTGCCCGCCTACTCACAGCAATACTGCCACATGATTGGTCCACAGTACAAGCAGTACAAGATGGATTTTCGTGAGTTTGGAAAACTACAAGTCTTGCGAGAATCAAGTTTGTAGCGCAAGGTTACTTGAGCATGCCTTCGAAACTAAACGCACTGATTTACTACATCTTGCAATGCTACTGGCAGAACAATAGGTAAACATAATAAACTGGCTAGTGAGTTGAAATCTATACTGTTCTTCGTTTGGCACTGGAAAATGAGCCACAAAAAAACCCCTCCCTTCTCGCTTGTGTTCACAGAAATAAGACGTCCAGTGTTTCTAAGAGCGGCCACACGGAGCCACCTTACACCCAGAGTCACCTTCAACCTTCTCCCGGTGTCATGTTTGGGCCGCTGCTGCTGACACAACCCTATGGCAAGAGGACACCCGGAGGAGCAGGGATTTCCCCAGAACCGGAGTCCACACATGCAGGAGTAGACAAACCTGCAGCCTGTCACCAGTAACCCTACCACTATTCTACAAAGGACAAATGAGGAGGTGAAAGACTATACGGCATGTCTGCAAGTAAATATATACGAACAATCGGACATTACAACCAAACAAACTGCAAAATGTGCCTAGTTATATCACTACTGGGACAAGGAAATGAGCATGCCAACAATCCTCCTAATAATTATTTCTTCACTATTATTGAGCATTGTCACCCTTTCAAGAAAACATTTTCTCACTTCCAAGACAACCACAATAACTTGTTTTGAATATTCCTGATTAGATTTATACTTAAACTACAGTAGCCTCCAGGGGTCAAAATTGTTATATTGGACTAGCGATGTGCGATTTTGCCAAAAATCAAAATTGCAATTTTTTTTTTTTCAACCAATATTTTGATTGTGGGTTTTTTTTCCCTGACTTAATTAAAAGCAACAAAAATTGTGATTAATCACAATTAATTGCATGTAGCTTATCTAATACTGACTAATAATGGCCCAAACTCACATTTTGTAAAGCTACAATTAGTGCTGTCAATCTTTAAAAAAAAATCTGATTAATCACACCTTTGGGCTGTGATTGGCAGATGTCACGGATGTAGCCTATATTCTTGTCAAAGGCCCGAGACAAACAGGACGATGGCAGCACCTGTAGCCACCCTACTGATGTATATTACTGGCCACACGCCACTTGTTTTGAGTCCGCTTGGACTTCATTTACAACCAGCCCACTATAGCTGGCCGTTTGCCCACTTCTTCACACACGTGTTGATCTAAGCTGTCAATCTTAATTAGCGAGTGTGCTGCAGCCCGGAGATATATATACAAGCACTTCATAAAGAGAAGGAAGCCAAAAGACAGTAAAATATATGGATATGGAGCTGGACCTGCAGTCTGAGACATGCTATGGATTAATTACAAAATCTAGATTGAAGTCTGGTGCGCGCTCACACACATATATACACGCACACACATACACGCATACAGCCGGGGACATGAGGTAAGCTAAATGCACACGTGACCAATAATCGCATGCCTAATTTTTTGTGATAACTCTGCATTATAAACAAGTATTTGAAGAGTCTCCCAATATATTGATAGATATCTAACACATACTGACTTATAACCTGTCACTACTGAAGCAGTTCTCTTTGATCGAGTGATTCAATTATGTAGGAGTGCTGGACCATAGTATAATCTTAGTTGACAGGAGCCTATACATTGGCCACACTGTCTGCATCTCCAATACTGAGAGGAGTGGCTCATGAGCATGAGCTAACAGGCTGGACAGACCACATTCCTTCAAGTGTATGGGGTTTGCCTTCCTCTAAAACTGATGTATAGTCAATACCCAGTATCAAGAAATATGTGGAGTTTAGGATATTAGTTGAAACGCATTCTTCATGGGATCTGAAATAGCGATAACAGACATAGACACAGTAACCTAAAACGTGTTCCCAGCCGTGCCTGTTCAACCTAAAGAAAACTAAGCCTCGTGTTTGGAACCACAGATGTGACGCACTAGCATCTGTAGCTACTGTGTTTTCTTATTTATGCATCAGAAATGTGAGCATATGCATAACGTATTATAGTCATATCATATATCATGCTTGTAGACATGGCTATAAGCTCAGTTTTGCTTGATTTCAACCACTTTTACTGCTCTGAAATCTGAAGAGCTTGTCAAAGTTGGACAGCTCATTCCAAACCTCTCCTGCAATCGCATCTTGTGCTTTTCAAATGATGGCTCTGTGAGCATCTCTGCTGCTGGTTTAAAGGAACAAAGGCAAAGTATTTTTTAACAGAAAGACAGTTCAAAGTTTCAAATCCACATATTGTATTAATTAGTTAATGAAGAGAAGAGATTATTACTTAACATTATATTTTCTAGCATTTATTTAAAGAGTGCTGTCCTATGGAAAGAAAAAACTGCATTATTTTGTATTCCCTCAATGTACTAATGTTATTTTTATATTATATATATATATATTTTTTTTTTTACAAAAACAGCAATTGCACATGCCTCAAGGTCATTACAAGGTTGAATGTGTTACATTCATCAGTGCTGCAAGTTTTAACTACTTCTATATGAAAGGATTTGTAAACAAAAGTTACACAACAAAGAAAACTAAACGACTTGAGCAGGAAAGTGGCAAATTATTGGTACCATCTTTTCAGAAGGTTTGGTCAAAAGCATCAAAACATTGAGCAACTGTACATTTAAGTCTGACTGACAATACAACGCAAACTCAAATTGAGCGCGCACCATTTTGCCGCCACAAACTAACCACCCAATAAGCCATTTAGCAACCTTACTGCGCCTTGCCACAGTTGCTGTTGCTTTGCTGATAAGTTCGCTTTATGACAGCAGACAGGAAGCACTGTACGGGACACAGACCGAGAGCAGATCCAGAGACGATGAGTCAAAGTCTTACTACAATGGCCTCCAGATTCATCACCAAGACAACACAGTGTCTAATCCCTCTCCAGTGCCCCAAAAGCCCAAATATTACGGGCTTACAGACAAATAATGTGGAAATAAAATACATCAAATAAAGCATTTTAAAGTATGAAAAGTACAGTGTAACAATCAAATTTGACTCTTCTAAGCAACATTACAATGCCAAGTAAATTACAAGTAAACAAATAAAAAATCCCACTTATACACAAACCATAACTTTGCTTTGTAAGATAAGTTTACCTGGAGCTGTACACTATCAAGATAATATACAAAAGAAATTAATTAAGAGTGGTCCCCTTATTGCAATACATTTAGAACTTGTGTAATATCGTCATAATCGCAACAGAAAAATACGAGAATACTGCATGTATAACTAGATGGTACTATCTCATAAACCTCTCTCTAAAATGGTAGGCCAATAAACTTAATGGCATGTAGCACACAGGTTGACAGTGGCAAACATTTAATGGGCTCCTCGGCAGTGGCAATGACATGGCAGCTAGCACTGGAGATCTATAAACAAGAGAAAGTGCGTAGGCTTGATGTGGTGTTCAACAATACTGGTAACATAAAAAGGACTAGTACACGAGGAAATAAAACCACTGCCATAAAGATTGCCCATTGTACCATTGCTTCACAAGCTTGAACATCAATCATCAAATTGCTTCGCTACTTCCACACAACTACGATGCACAGTCTTCGCGTCTTCGTTCGCTCACAGTGTTAACAACACTGTGTACTTTGAGGTCTAGTCTCAATCCTCATGCCAGTATTAGCCTCATTCGGCTACTCTGCTGAGTGTACAAAGAAATATAAAAGTCCAGTGTGTAAGTTTTGTCTTTCTCAGTCGTAGTAAAGAAGCTAATAGTCGTCGAGAAGTCGGTCGTGGGGGCGCTGCAGCTCCCTTAGCACAGAAGCTAATGCTAATGCTAGCCGCAGAACAATCAGACAGACACTCAAAGCGAGTTCCCAGAAAGCCACACAGACATGCCCCGCCACTGCCACTATGTGTAAGTGTATATACACATAATCAGGTGTTTTACCTGTAGTTCGGCTCGTTCCACCTCCCATTGTGCTCTCTCTACTTCGAAACGGGCCCATTCGTGCTGCAGGAAGTGCAAGATCCCCGGGATACTGTACTGCGCCCTGGCCGCCTCCCCAGCGTCGCCATCAGGCAGCGGTCCTTTCCCAGCGCCAGGCAGAACGGAGTTGTTATTGTTGTTGAAGAACACTCCAGGGCCCGCCTGTTCGTCCATGGCCGGGCTCGGGGGTACGCTCTGTCCGTTGTATCGCTGATTCTTGGGGATAGATTATAACAAATGAAGGGCAAAAACCTGGTCGACGGTCTCCTCGGCTGAGAATGAACTCACTTCTGACAGGAGCTGTCACCGAGTGACGTCAGCGCGGGGCCAGCCCACAGCGTGTTGGCAGGAAGCGCTCCATTCATGCAACCGCACCGCCCGCATCAGGGGGGATACGTCTACAAATATTGTAGGTTTTGTTTTTTTGGAGGGGAGTGGGGGCTTTAGGGACTCCGTAGGTTTGCAAATGAATAAATAAATAAACACTTAGTGTAGTTGTCCGAAAAAACAATTGAATACGTTAATATATTCTTGTAGATTTCTATATCGTGACATCACTGCCTGGGATGCCTTTCAAGACCACAATTCTGTTAAACTTTTGTGCTGCATAAAAGAAGCCCAATGCCATTTCTGTTACAATAGGCAGCTACATTTGTGTGTGCATTTTTAAATAAAGCCTAAAAAAACAGATGCATTGAAATAAAATAATTTATTACATGTGCAGGATAGTCACTTCACAAGCAGATCAGTAAATCAAACACGCACCTG
Organism: Philypnodon macrostomus; assembly: GCA_036025475.1. NCBI lineage: Eukaryota > Metazoa > Chordata > Actinopteri > Gobiiformes > Eleotridae > Philypnodon > Philypnodon macrostomus. Next base: position 6,379 of record JAVQKC010078983.1, on the reverse strand, counting down.
GACATTAGAAACCAGAAAAAAACGTTGCATTAGGTACATGTTACATGTTTTAGGATAAAGGTAAATTCATCTTTAGATTTAAATTTAATCATGTTATTAGAACATAATTCAATCCTTCTGTTAAAACCCACAAGGTCTTTGTAGTAAAACCATGTGAACTAATAATCCTGATATGATCAATATACTGTATTTCACTCATATGTACATGACTGTCTTACTGTAATGACAAAAAAAACCTTAAGACAAAAGTATCACAATAAAAAGAATGAAAACGACAATCAGCATGTCCCTTTGAAGAGATGAGTATCAGTCTGAAAGTTACATCCAATCAGATCAGCAGCATGATTAAACCTTCAAAGAAATGTTTCTATTTACATAAGTACTTTTGATAAAAGTCACAAATAAGTAAAATATGTGTAACAGAATAAATAAAAACATATCAGGTAATGACAAGGACATGACAACTGTTACGGTAAAATAAAACATATTAGCCATCATAATGTCCAGGATGTTCTCTCAGTCTTCAGAAGAAGCTAGTTTTGAGTTTAATGGTTGGAGCAGCTTGCACAGTTGGTTGAGCTTGCCGCGCTGCAGCCTTGGCCTTGCTGCTGGCCTGGTTAGCCCGTATGGCAGATTCGAGTCGGGTTTTAAGCTCGGGCGCTGCACCAATGACTATCTTGAAGGCAGCTGGGTACAGGGGGCCGATTCGCATTAGGTTTTGAAGAGCAAACTCGTGAAGACCTTTTGAGACTTGGGGCGCAGAGGAAATATCTTTTTCATCCAGGAGGTAGGAGATTAGGGTGGGTACGAGCAGAGCAAGCAACTGGACCCCTGTAAGAGTATCACATTATGATTTGGTTAAAAACTAGTTGTGATAAAATACAAATCACTGAGACCTCAGATATCTAGTTCATTCAGGTAACATACAAGAGGCTCAAAAATAAGGCCAAGAAACGCTTCAAGTTTAATGTCTAAATAATCTTCTTAGACAAGGATTATTCATATGTATTTTAGTAGACAATGGGGGGGGGTTTATCTGCTACGGCACTTAATCTGCACCGAGCCAGCTACGTGTAACAATTAATAGATTAAAAGAAAGGCAGGATGACCAAGAAAACCACATGTGCGCTGAACAACAAGCCTAATCCGTTGGTCAACTATTGTGTTATTAAACATTTGATGTTGGGCATGAAGGCACCATTTTAAACTACTGATTTAATGCAATAGTCTTTTTGATTGCCTGTACTAGTCAATGCAACATGTATGTCTTGGTTTTGTGTTAGAATTGGCAACTCTAAACTGAAAGAATGAGTGAATGGTTGTCAGTGTATGTCAGGTACCCCCACCTAAGGTCCATTGTTACTGAGAAAGGTTATAGTAAAAAAAAATATATATATATATTTTGTTTTAGGTATACATACTATTATGCTCTTCACCCATGCTGACCAACGTCTCCAGGACCCTAATGCCTTCCTGCACAGCTTGAAGCTCAACATTTGTTTTAGGTCGGTTGCTTTCTGCTGCCTTCAGTTTCTCCACAAGAATAGGAGCCAGTGCATGGATGTAAGGTGTAGACAGGGCTCGGCTGGTGTGCTGAAACACTGATAACAGCAGCTGATAACACCGCGCCTCAACCTGTGACAAAAAAATCTTTATTTTAGTATGCAATTTAAATATGCAAATTACTTTTTCAAGTACTTACCCAGGGATCACCAGAGTTAAGAGCATTTCTAAATCTCTCCATACAACCCTTCTGAAGCACAGTCACACCAACAAGCTCATTGCTGGACGACAATAAAAACAAAGTGATGGCTGTCAACATGCTGACGTCATCCATGTCAGGCCGGGAATCATCTAAACAAATATTGACAAACATTTGCATTGAAACAGAATTCAAATAAGCTTAGAGGTAATGTTTGTTTCACTTTTTGCTAACCTGATTGTGAGTATTCGAGCACAGAGGCCAGACTGCTCCTCACAAGGCTGGTCCATTGTGTCTGGATGCTCTCTTCCCGGGCCAGTGCAGAGGTTATGATAGTTTTGATGCCCTGCAGTGCAGCCGAGACGGGGGCAGGCACCGAGTTGTCAGCAGTTTCCACCGCGGTTTCCCTCAGGACCCCGGTGATGAGGAAGAGCACAGTTGGTAAGATGGTCATGCTTCCTGAACATAAACAAAAGACAAACATGAGGTCACAAAACTATATTACAGACACAGAAACAAACAGCATTTTGACAAAATGAATAAGCATTGCATTAGTATTAGTCCTCACCAGCAGGAGTGCAGAGAGAAGGCAGGTCTGCGAGGATAGACACCGTGTTTGCCACCAGACGTGCACTCTCTTCAGGGAGCCGCTGAGGTCTGAGTGCTGCATGGCTGGGCGACTCCGTCATTCGTGTGTTGAGCTGTGGCAAATGACGAACCAGGATAAACACCAGCAGCTCCATGGCGGCAAACACCAGCGATTTACCAGGCACTAGCTCCCCTGTGTCTCCTCCCTCCCCTAGGCCCGGTGCTGATTCTTTTTCAATCTCTTCTTCGCCTGTAATAACAGTTAAGCTTGGATCACTGGAAGTCATGCTATAACTCAGAAACAAATATTATATATAAAAGGTAACACATAACGTCACTATAAGAAGACTGACTTTTTGCAGTACGTTGCCTCTGTAGATGATCCTGTGCTGCCTTGAGGGTCTCCTGTACGACCGCAGTGACCTGGAGCTGTACAGCTGCAGGGTCCCGGGTCAGTAACAGTCTGTGCAGCACATTCAGGAGCTCCACTGCCAACAACTACAACAACAGAAAATATTACATTTAAAGTTAGTTACATATACTTATGGGAAAAACCTGAATGACTGGTGCACGATACAAGTAAATAAAAAAGCCATAATCTCCAAACTCCAAGGTAACTGGCCTCATATTGGTCAGATGTGTTCAGGGCCAAGGGGGTCATTAGGTGTTTCAGTTTTGAGTCTAATTGGGCAAAGTATGTGCGGGTTAGTCCAATATGGTCGACTTCCTGTTTGTTGTGGGGTGGGGCCATAATAATATTTTATGTTGCGTACAAATCACAGAATCACTGTACCAAGTTTCATTGTTCTTTGCCAAAGTAAATGTGTCCAGAGTCCCATAGGGGGTCATAAACATGTGGGCGCTATAGAGGAATTCTTTATTTGACCTCTGTAATTTGCCTATGTACATTAAATATACACTAGCCTGGATCATTGTGCCAAAATTCATGAGCTTCAATTTATGTTCATCGGGATTAATGGCTCAATTAAAGTGTTTCAGGGCATTAATTAGTTAATTTATGATTATTATTATTATTCATCATAACATTATACGAGTAATACTTTACTGCTGACCCAAGTAAACTATTACCAAACTCAGGTAAAAGACTCTCCAAAGTCCACTTTACAGTAAATGTCAAACATTCATCTTAAACACCTTACAACACTTCATACTTTAACTAATGTAATACATTTTGTAGTGTCAGAACATCATCTTACCTGATCATCAGCAATGTGCCGCTTGGCACAGGGCGACTCCAACAGGGTGCACAGGGCCTGTAGGCAGGACATCACGTGTTCAATGGGCTCCTCAGGTCGAGGGAAACACAGAAACTCAATACTGACACCTGAGAGGGAATGCAAAAATACAATTAGGGTGTGTCCACACTATTGTTGTTTGTAGATGTGAAGTGAACTTGAGGCTCTAAGGTAAAACAAAAACTCCTTGTTCTTGAGAGTCTTGCAGATCCTAGTGCACACAGTGAAACAGCTGCTACAGGCTACGAAACTCTCAATACAACATAATGCATATGTATATCTTTACCAAGAATAAGATGCATTCTGTCTTTGACCAGTTCATCAAAAGTCTTTGATTGTGGTGCACCAGCAGCCTTTAATGGAACTGAGGATGTCTCTTCTTTCTCTTCACCACCTCCAAACCCTGTGCTGTGGAGCCACAGGGCAACAGCATGAAGAACAGGGGCCCAGGAGCTGCGGTAGTGGAGCCGCGCTGTGTCTATCGTCTCTGGAGTATAAAACGCACCACCTGAGCAAAGACAGACAACGGTAAATATATCAGTACAGCTAATGAAGCGTCTCATTTATCATTTATACTTGTTACTAAGGCTGGGAAATATACCGTTTCATACTAAATAGATTTTTACTTGTATGATACATTTACCATATATTGTGATAATATTTATAGGTTTTATAACACAACTTCCACCCTATATTGTGCATCTCTAGTAAAACCCCCGAGAATTACCTATTAAATGCATTGCCACTGAACACACTGAAAAAAGTAAAAATACTGTATTTAAATTTTTGCTCATATGGCCCAGCCCTACTCGTCACTATTTTGAAAGAGAAATGTCCTTTACCATCAGGAGGCAGCTGACTGGAGAACTCTGCCGGTAGAGTGAGCAGAGCGTAGTCTTGAAGCATGGCCAACCACAGCCTGCTCAGAGAGAGCAGCTCCGGTTGTACCAAAGTGATGAGACTGTCTGGAGGCAGCACATCAGCATTCATATCCTCATCATCCTCATCTTCATCCCCACTTTTCACCGGTTTAGCAGGCTTAGACTCCGCCTCCTTCTTGATCTTCATAGCCACCACATAAACCTGAGTGAAAGTCCATGAGATATCAAAATACATGTAAATAAATGTATAACTTGATTAACCATATACATTACCAGGTTATTCATTTAGTTATTTTTTAAGCCATTAAGACTTTGTTGAAAAAGTAGTTTTCCTTAGTTTATTTATTCTAAACTGTTCTCTGCAATGTACACTGTTTAATCTTTTTATTGAAAAAATATGTGAAACTATGCCAACTGGAGAAGGAAAGGAAGGTTTGTATAAAGGTACTGTTAAAATGGTAAATTTTTTATACTAGTTACAATAAATGGTAAGCATTTTAGCAGTAGATAAATATAGCAGAATACAGTATTGGTCACCATACCTCGGCCCATGCTTTGAGGACAGCGAGTTTCTCCATAGTAGTAGCACTTTCACTGTACAGTTGACTAGAAGAGCCCTTTCCTGCCTGCACCTTGTCCAGAGATGATACAAGCAGGTTGTGGACGCGCCGGAGGTCGTTGAGGTCACTGACCACACCGCTCCCAATCCAGGTACTGCACACCTGTTATTACATTACAGGAAGGCAGAAAAAATATGCAACGTTAAAACAATACAAAATGTGAAACCATTACTTGTACCATAAAAATACTATCCGTATAAAAGCATTGTTGCCCACAGAGCTGTAGCTCAAGGAATACTGTTTTTGTTTCAAACCATTGTCTGTACTATTATAGACAAGGTTATGTGAAAATCCAACAACAGTTCTTTATATAGTGAGAGTTTTACTGTAGGTTTACTGTAGGTTAAGTAACAATTTAACAGAATGGCAAGTTTCACTTTTAAAAGGTTACTTCTGAGCAGATGGACTTTTTGACACTGTGCTATTCTGAAGGATTGTGTTAACTGTAAAAGAATCAATTAGTCATACAGCTCAGTGCCTGTTATTCAACACTGTCACTTATACTTTGAATCAGTCTCAGAGTCAAATAGCATTAATTAATGTAGAAACGTATTAAAAGTAACCGATTTCCTGATTCTCCTTAACAATCATGTTTAATACAGCTCATAGACACTAAACAGACACTTAGGTTAGGTTGAAATATGCTGTAACCTGTTTGTGAACTTGAAATAGCGAATCAGCCCATTACATTGCACCAATTCAAACCAAACCTGCTGAATGTCAAACGAAGCATCAGAATGAAGAAGTATGGTGGTTAAAGTAACTCTGAACATGGCATGATTGTTGGTGTCAGGTGAACTGTTCTGTGTAATGCTAAAACATTACAGAAGAAGAATCTTGTGGTGGGCTAGAACAGCAGAAGACCATTCCAGGTGCCCCTTTTTTATTAGGTACAACAAGGTCTACCTAATAAAGTGGCCAATGAGTAACTAGGCCTGTGTCTATGTGCAAGGTGTATATCTGCAAAACGGCCCTATATATGTCTGCCACAACTGTCTCCAACAAGCACCTTAATCAGAGATTGTGTGATTTCTAAGGGTTTTAATATTGTTAACGAGCAATAAAGAGGCCCCGCACCCAAACCATGACAAACATGGGAAGGGTCTATTTGAATTTTTTGATTTGTCTGGATGTTTGTGAAGAATGTTTTTGCCAAATTTAGTAAAATTCCAGAAAACTACATTGGTCAGATGTGTTCAGGGCTGGGGGGGTCATTAGGTATTTCAGGTTTGAGCCTAATCGGGCAAAGTATGTGCACGTTAGAGGCTGTCAAATATACCTGACCTCCCAATTTCAATCCAAAATGGCCGACTTTCTGTTTGTTGTAGGGTG
>JAVQKC010078977.1:0-15716 GCA_036025475.1 Philypnodon macrostomus | reverse complement strand
GTTATATCTTTATCTATAAAGCAAAACTAGAAACACTTATCTCCAATAATGAATTTAAAGCTACCATCAAGAATGTGGTGATGAGACATGTGCTTGTTTTTGCTGAGAGGCTCATTATGTTTTAACTGCACTTGTTTTATTATGAAAATGTAAAATTGTTGTTTATGTATGCATTTGTTTTGTGGTTTGGCTGCAACCTTGGCCAGGTCTCTCTTGAAAAAGAGATTCTGAATCTCAATGAGACTTCCTGGTTAAATAAAGGTTAAATAAAAAAATAAAATAAAAAATAACATCACTGTGAAACATCTAGTTTCCTGCTATACCAATGATGTTTTTGCCATTATTGCAATTACAGCAATTTTGTAATACATTTGGCCAACACAGTAGCAATGTTTTTGTTTTATTTTCACCCAACCCTATGCTCTAACAGCATGTCTCCAAATGGCACCATCAAAAGACAAGATTTGGCTTGTGACCAAACTATGGTATATTAAGCCATGGGAACCAGTGCGAGTTATATTTTTACAGTGGGGTGAAGAGTTTGAGGTTTGAAAATGACAAGTTGCACTTTTGGCAGAGTGCACACGGCTCATATCATGAACTCAGTATCCACTGCACATTTGGCAGTGTGTATAACATGTATGTGTGAATGTGAGTCATGGAGCCATGTCATGGAGAGATAAACAGTTGATCTATGCTTACAGTGTGCAGCGCGTTCACACAATTCACTTTTAGACATTAAGCTCAAAGTACTAATATTTATAAAAACTACAGCTGTTGGTGATACACTTCATAAAGTGTGAGGCTAAATTAATGAAAGAAAAAATATAAGTTATATTTCTAAGAGATTCTGGACTTATTGGCAAAAGTTGAGCTAAAACATACAAAATATTACAAGTCTTGTGTTGGGTCTAAACTGAGCGAGGGTGAAATTTTGATAATTTCATTGTTGTCAACATTTCCTGTGTTTGAATGAATGCAATAACAATCATTTAAATCTAATGTATAGTGTTTCTTACCTTGACATAGTCCACAGTGGTGTCCAGGCCGGCCGTGTGGTCCCTGGGGAAATTAAACAGAGACAGGGTCCGATTCAATGAACACATGGCTCCAATAGACACCCAAAAACTGTAGCTCTTGGATGTATTTTCTTTTCCAGTATAATTCAAGTGGAGATTGTTGTCTCTGTGTCACTAATCTAAATGAGACAGTTATATTATCCCATTATACTACAATTCTTATATGTTCAAACTAAAACGTCTTGATTTTAGCCCGTTCCCTGTTTGTCCCATTGACTGAGGCTATGTCCCTGTAAACATGTTCACTCGCTCCTCTGTCTTGGCTCTTCTCCCGCCCCGTCCCATATCTCCTCCCCCTTTATCACGGCCACACGACCTGGCCTTCAGAGTCCCCTGACAAATTCACAGACTGACTAAAGCACACACACACTGTAGCATTGCAGCATTCTTCTTTGTCTTGTCAGGTCATTATTTTTTGCATATGACAAATAAACTAAAAGTTGAAAAAGCTGAAGTTGAGTTTTAAGGCAAGATCTGAAGACTGCAAGTTAGAGACCTGCACAGGACTGACTGAAGTCCCGCCCGTTGCAGGTCTCTCCTGCACGACAACCCTTTTAAGAGAAATGTTTAAAAGCTCCAGTAAAAAGTACAAAATTGTGTTTCATGCAAAGAAATGTATCTAGACTTATACGGATAGAAAATTAGAATTCTCTCAAACTGATAGCAAATTGTTAGCCCACTCAGCAGCTAATATAGGAACTCTTGGCTATGTCTTCTTCCTAAAGGCACCATTATGTCAAACACAAACTAGTTCAGCCATTCTGTAAAATCTGTAAATGCGTAATGGTCAAAAACTGAAAAATGAAGTTCACTGTGTTAAATTTCCCTGTATACTTTTTGGCATCCTCTTATACCATACTAGTGTTTCAAGTACGATACAATACTTTTACAGGGCTCAGTGAAAGAGGTAATTAGCTCAAATCTCCCATTGCACATGCAGAGGTTGGTAGTTTAAATCCCATAAGCCTGCGCTGGAGTTCCCACGGGAATATTAGCACGCTCGTATTTACCAAACCTAATATGTTTAGTGCTAAGCCTCCTCAGTTTTAATATGGCCCTCTAATAATGAGTGGGATTTGGTTATGTAACTAAACACAAGACCTCATTCACAATAATGTGTCTCCATTATTCACAGAGGGTGATGAGTGGGGGTCTCTTTTGGCCAAAAGAGATTTTACATTATATTTTGGAGGGAATGGGACTGTGTGGATGTCATAATACTGTATTCAACACATCCACTCATCCTCAGTTCAGAGGGTACTGTAGGCAACATACCAATAGCTTTTGATTAAGCCCATTTTGTTGACAATGGTGAACGTTATTGATATTGAGTAGTATATGTGTCCTAGAATGCAGGGTTTCTGACTGGCCACAGGCTTCACCACACTGTCCATCGGCCTGTTCTAGCCCAGCTCCCTCTACCAGCACCACATACCAGACACCACCCATTCAACCATCAGGAGTTGGAAAGACTACTACACTCTTTTCCCACAGTGGTCAAAGGTCATGTGTAGAAAAGTGTGACTTTCCACATATTTAAACCAATGCAAATTAGGCATTCCTTATATGTATAGTATAACTAGCACTTTCTTTAACTGTAACACATGCTATTAATACTGTGATTTCTTTCACCCTGAAGCATATCCGAGAGACAGGGAGGTATCAACAGTAGAGTATTGGTCATGTGCAGATTCACGTGGGATTTTAAAATGACTATTTAGCTGAAAATAAAAACGTGAGTCAGCTACTCTGTATTATGGTTTTCTGTAGATTTCAGTTGCACAGGCAAGTCCCACATTTTCATCTCCACAACGACTTTCTGGTCTGCACATTTCTATCTGTGAAAAATAATCCATCCATCCATCCATACATCCATTTTGTTCTGCTTATCCGGGATTAGGATGTGGGGGCCGCAGTCATTCCTTCCCACATAGAATAACACATAAACTATGGAATTCCTCCTGTATCTATTTATAAGTACAAATGTTGTTTGCACTTGATCATTGGCAAAAAATGTTGTGTTTGGCACCAACTTTTACAAACCGCCAGCAGCAACCTGACTTGACTCTTTACCCTGGATTAAAACCTTGGTGATATATATTTCATGTTTGTCTGCAGCTGATAAGCCTGCAGTCCTCAGTGTCAACGTGACATAGGCCCCAGACATTCCATTCTTTCACAAGCTGCTGACCACCACGGCTAAGTTTAACTGTTTTCTGTCCATACAGCAGTTGAAACCTGGGATTTTCTGCTTTTCTGACCACAACAGTGCATAGACACACACAAAAACAGACACTAAGAAAAGGAGGATGGAGGCGGAGCCGGCCACAAGCTTTTTCTGTCCTCTGTTGTTGTACATGCTTCACCACACAATGCTAAACTCGACCACAACTGGGACTTCACTGTTTTTGTGCGTGTGACAGAGGGAAGGTGGGAGTGAGGGGGTAAAAGAGTGCAGAGTCTGTGGGTGGCCAATAGATGTCACTGTTTAATAATAATGCATGCAGAAAGTGAGAAATAGATTAGTACTGGGACAGGTGGGAGACGGGCAGTGGGACTAGGTATGTGGTCATTTCAATTTCACAATGTGGATGTAAATAAAACACAGAATGGAATAATTCGTAAACGTCAAACAAATAATATAGCAGATGTTGAGATATTGTATAATTTTGTGACAAGAGCTCATTTTCAATTGTATCTAATTAATTTACTAAAGGGACAGTACATATGAATGAACATTAAACAAATGCAATTCTTTACTTTATATACTTTATGTAAAACCACTAAACAGAAATGGGCTGGGCTAATCATTCTGTATCAAATTTGATTTATTGGCAAAACATTTCAATGAGATGACTGGACCTTAAAAGGCCATTTTAGTCTCTGTTGTTAGTAATGTATGTTTTTGAAGGTCATACTTGTAAGGTCCCCAGCCAGTGCTCCATTATAAAACAACCCAAATAGCAGATGTTTCTAAAAATGACCATTTTTGAATACGTGTCCTATATCCAGATAATAACTCAAAATAGCTATGGCTGGATTTTAGGTTATAAGAAGCTCTTTGACACCCACCCCACTCCTGCCCTGGTGGTCTTCAGAGCTGCCCACAAAGGTCTCCTCAAAGACAAACTGACCAATGGGGAGCCAGTGCAACATAAGGTCAGGGGCCAGAGGGCAAATGACAACATGAGTAATGGAAAGTCAAGACCAACTGTCCACTGCCTATAGGTTACAGAAAAACTAAATATATATAAAGGAAAATACAAAGAGGTAAAAATGAATGGGTTTTACAATGACAAAAGTCACAGAAGCTGCACAGTAGAAATGAATAATAGTTCAAAAGTGAGTATTTAGTTGCATTATGAAACCACCTGCACCGGCTCGAGCTGAACTGGACAAATTGTGGAGCAGTATGTCAGCGGTGTATGAAATGTATCCCACAGAATGAGAGCAGAAAAAGGGCACAAAGAGCTCATGGTAATCTGTGATCCCGTCCTGCCACACCCTGACCTACAAAGGCAACACTAACTGTGCTAGGGGCTACACACAGACACACACAGACACATACACACTCACAAAGCTGGCCCTATCAGATACTACTGTCTGTTCTGACTCTACACAGGAGATGTAGTGATGGGAGGACATAATGAGAGATGAACTGCCCCCGAAGTTCATCAAACGGTTCTCCTCTCAGCAGCATCTCTACACCCGCTTCCAAAATACAGAATGCACAATGAATTTGGCAAAGTTATATGTACAGGCGTGACAATATGGTCTCTCTAGTAGTATTGTCTTGGTGCCTTTTTGCCCTTGAACCAGCATTAGGTTATTCATCAGCTACACGGTTGCTGGTTCAACACTATCCTCACTTTTGATACAGACCTGCAGACTGGGAATACTGCACAAGATCTGTAGTTTTGATGTACGTTTGATTTTTTTATCTTGTAAAGTATGAAAACCTTACACAAATGCCTTGTTTAGTAGAGCCAAGGAGGTATATGACGCACAGGAGTACAGTACAAAGTTAGTATTACCTGTACCCATGGAAGTCATCGATGATATTTTGAACCAGTGGAGAGGGCAGTGGCTGGTGGGCAGGTCCAGGACTCAAAGGTGAGTTTGGGGAGTGTCTGGGCTGAGTGTAGTTGGCTCTGTGGTCCCATGTGTAGCTGCCCTGAACTAGGTTGTTCCCGCCTTTCTTTCTGCGAGGGAGGGTCCCATGAATGGACACAGGCTGGTGGTGGGCAGCGGTGGGACACTCTGGGAGACTGCCACCTTGACCTGGAGAAAGACTGTGCAGAAGAGATTATTAAATAAATAAATGAAATAAATTACACTATTAAGCATTAGATAAGCGTCAATAACACGTTAACTGATCATTTACAAAGGATTACTTCAACATTCATACACACTATTGAGTCTATAAACTACTTATACATTATTAAATTATTGTTAACTACATTTCACATTTTACATATACACCTAATGCTTGACTTGATAATGGTTTGGAATGCTTGGGGTGCTATACTGTGCAACTTACAACATTGATTTGGAAAGCGGTTTAGTAATAGTTGAGTAGAATTTTACACTTACCCGGGCCTGGAGCTGAGCAGGTCCATGGAGGAAGCTAGTGAACCCTGGAGCCGCCTGGAGGAGCTGGTGCCATTGCCGGGGGCCTCTGACAAGTACGAGGGCCCCGTCAATGGAGAGTGAACTGGTCCTCCTCCCAAAGAGTGGTGTGTATGGAGCGATCGCGGCAGACTTGCAAAACGCCCCTCGGCCATCATCTTCAACTCTAGACAACAACAGAAATAACACCTGAATCGATGCTTTTGTTTAAGTATAATATGATATACCAGCACCTGACGAAGACGGTTATGTAAGAAACACATCATAGGTTCTAGTGTCATCTTGCTCTATGAAATATGAACTGACAAACACACGGCTGACATGAACGGTGGTGACATATGACTCACTCGTAAAGGGATACAGTACAAAGTGTTACACAGACAAATATAAGTACACACAGGTGAACAGAGTATGGTACACATGTGTCCCCAGGAGAAAAAAAGCCTTCTATTGCATAACATCATATCACTGACATAATTATATTGTTCTATATATGTCATTTGTGGTAGTTCAAACTATATACTGCTCAGTGCACTGCTTCCGAATTGGTTTCTGACATCTTGTAATTTTCTATACTCTATAGACAATGGAAATTGCTGGTAACCTTTGTATAAGCGATTTAACATATAGTTCAGACAACCAAGAGTTGAACACACTGATTATACATCATCATTAATCCAAGCCAGTGTACTTCTTGTGCCAGTTCCAAGCCTGGATAAATGGTATCAGACATAGAGCATAGAGTGTAATACATGTGCCAAAAATCAATGTGTAACTTTGTGCTGGCCTGGCAATGATCTCTTGATGATGTCTTGCTCTGCTCAGAGGAAAAATGCAAACGAAAAACTTAATTCCAACTTTTTTAAATTGAGTACAGTGAACAATAGCCCCCATCAAGTCTTAAATGCAACCTCAACTCACTACAATTCTTAACTGTCCCAAAAGCGCATCTTTCGTCCTCAGTCCAAAACAACTACTTGTTGAAAACATTACTGAAAACAAACTTTCAGACTCAACATGACTCCAAACTGTATTTTTGGCTCCTATCTACCCCCCATCTTGGCGTATGACTGACAGACACAAAGATATAAATACTCTGATGTCCAGGACAGATATGTTGGCAGTTAAGAGGAAGCATTGGGCAGATCCCTGATAAATTCCCCAGCTGTGTGCGGATGATGAGTGGACAGTCAGTCAGCAGCCAGCGGTTAGTCACACAGTCAAAAATGAACTGTTATCATCATCATCATGAGATGGTGGACATGTTGGCACACAGGACTCTCCCAACAGCAACAGCTTCTTTCCTGTATGCTGTGAGGCAAATAAACCACACACTAAACCAGGTCAAAACCAGAGTTAAACTGTATCTGTGTGACAAAAAATCTTTCAGCTTATAAGAAAGACACATCACACATCATATTTTTTGGCATTTCAAAACTCAGTATTGCAATATCTAATCTCATCATCATCAAACCCAGGACTCAAACCTTGACTACTGTACATGCCGTGTCTTTGTCAACAGCCTGATTGTGATCACTTTAAGTGTGCTTCAGGGGAAATGGTGGCTTGGCACTGCAGACGTCCCACCAGTCGCAGACAGAGAGGCACTGCTATGGCCAGAGGTGCTCCACAAAAACAACTGGACCGAAACTCTTTACTATTTAGTCCCATAAAAACACCAGGCAAAAAGACTACAGTAAATAAAACACATGAAGGAATGCTATTGATCTTTTGGTTAATGCTGTTGCAAAGTGTATTGAAAAAGGATCCAAAACATTACCCCATAGTCAAAAGAGCGTCATGGCCAACCTATGAACTTTCACTCTGCCCTTGTTTAGTGCATGGAGTCAATACAATGTTGATCTATTCATTTGACTGTAGCAAAGACCTTAACATGAATGGTACAATACTTTTTGCCACTATATTACATCAATATGCCAACAATTTTCAATAATGTATACAAACTGAAAATGTGAGTCAAATAAAAATCAGCTTTATTTTTTTTATCAATACAGTTGTGTTGAAATTCTAACTATGACGCTGTTGATAGTTCAGTCTTAACAACCAGAGAGAAAGCAACAAAGTGCATTGTGTTGATAGAAGATTGGATATTTAGTTTGAAATGTTTAAATTCTTTTAAGCAGACACTTTAAAAAGATCTGTAGCAAGTCGCTGAAGCATGTGATGATGGCTGTCAATAGCCTGCTCCAGGGGATTAGGGCACAGACAGCTGACCACACTTGAACACATTTCTACAAGAGCCGTAAGTGTAAGGTTTATCCACGCACACTGGGACAGGCCTACAGTAAGAACAATGTGGGTCAATGCAGCGTCCTGTGAAGGCATGCTGGGTCAAAGAGTGGATTCCTCTGAGGGGCAGGCAGGACGTCCCGTGGGAGGGGGCTCCATTATAAAGGCCTGAGGGCAAGTGGATTTGTGTGTGGCCCGTAGCACCATCTGTTGGACCCCCCCCTTCCCAAACCACTACAACTGCAAATGGAGAAAGGACCAGCGACACTTTCAAACAAAAAATACCACCAATTTACCTTCCGCTTCAATTATTCATGCTGAAATTGTGCTTAAGAGGTTTGCAAAATTAGGTGCAGCCCCCATTTTCTCCATTACACCATCCCATTTAAAAACATTCTCTAGTCTCATATATCTGATTTGTTTCTGTAAGTCCTTCGAGGAGAACCTGCAAGTGTAGGAACTGAAGTAACATCACTATTTCAAAATCTAAAGAACAATTCAATTATGTCGCTTCAGCAGATCTGCATTGTGTTATAGTTTGCATTTTATAATATTGTTACTCTGGCATTGTATTGTTGCTGTATCAAGATGTTCAGTGTACACTTGTCCAAATACCTGCTAATTTATTTAGTTCGTTCAAATGTTGTTACAAAGTTATTTCTTTCAAACTTTCTTCTTCGGAAACAAGTCCAGATTCAATTTGAGAGACATTGTTCCTCTCCTAACATCACATTTCAACTTTGTGCCCTTCTGCTGAGTCTTTTGAATCGATCGCTCTCATCCATCTCTTTCACTCCACAGCCCCTCATATCCCAGCTCATATACCCCCCACCCCTGTTTAGGGTCTGTCCATCATGATGTCAGCAAGTCTTTTGCCCGTCACAGTCATCAGGACGTTTCTCTCCTTTGTGCCACAGACTCTTGAACATAATTATTCTTTTCTTTGTGGTTTTCTCTTTTCTGGGTGCTCACACATCCTATGGTCTCTACAGCTGACGCTCATCACTTTGTTCAGGCAAAAAGAATGGGATTTAATCATTGTGATTGTAATGCTTTGAATTGTTTATATTTCTCTTATTCTGTATTGGTTTGTAATATTATGTATGTATTTTCATACTTAAACATTGAACCATGATTATGTATTGCGCATATGACAATAAACAACTGAAAATTTGTGTTATTCTGGTTGAATAAACAGGGTATCAAAGGTTGGGTTCCTCGTGGATGTTGGTCTACACTGCAAATCAATGCTGACTCAAAAATAGGACAAAAGTTGGCTATTCCAATACTTACTGTTCCAGCTTACGCCACTAAACATTGCAAAAATATACAATATACTGTATAAAAGTGGAAAAGACAAGTCAAATGTGCTTGCTGTATTTTTATTGATGTATATTGGTGTATATGTATATTGTATTATTCACGCGGAGCAAATCACAGAAAGGCAAATGACTGAGGATCTGATGGGACTGTCACAAAGTCACAAAGTTTTCCAAAACAGGCAGTAGTTTCATTGGGAAAGTTGTGTCCTTTGACCCTGAGAGACAATTTTAGAAGCTTTGAGAGTCGGTGAAGACATGAGAGAGAGAGAAATATTGGTTTTATAGAAGATAATCCACGAAAATGAGCTGCCTGCCTCTAAATGTTTACACTGCCATTTCCCCTTCCTGCTAATCTGCTTCCCACCCAAGGACTCGCTTGTGTGTGCTGATGAACCCCACTCAAGGTTTAAAGCTGGTGGTGGGACAAACATGTTTCTTCAAAATATTATGACTTTGAAAGTGTTGTTACAGAAATAAGAACTGCTGAATGCTGAATTCACACTTGATGATGATGGTTACATGGTCAGATGTTGCAGAAGAAACATTATCACAGTTGAAATGATTATGGCATGTTTAGACTGGTGAAAGTCTCTGATCAAAATACATTCTAAATCCAGTCCATCCATACAGTCCACCCAACTCACAAGATACTCTTTGCAAACACAATACTATATGTAAAGAAAAATACAGTTAAAATTGTTAAACATTTAATTGAATCTAAAACATAATCAGCACTGAACTGGTATTATCCCCAAGTCTAATTTCGTGGGAAACCAAATAGTTATGTTTGTCTGTCTGTCTGTCTGTCTGTCTGGCTTCCTAAATAACTGTATACCAGAGAGGATAGAAAACCCAAACTGCAACATGTTTGGGACTGAGGGGTTTCCTATTTGGCTTGACTCAAGTGTCTTCCTGCTCTGACATGCTCTGAGCACACAAACACACAGAAATGCATTAGTAAAACCACCCCTGGCCAGAAGTGAACAATGGGAGCGAGTGTCACATGACCGCTGTTTAGAGGCAGTCTTTGTCCAGGCCAGAGCGAGGTGTCCTGCTGGGGCCTTCAGTGTGTGGGCCCACCAGCCACATCTATGTAATATATTAATGAGGGCTATTTATTAAAGCCTACTACAGCAGCAGCAAGTGGGTATTTTTCACATAACCATTCGTAGAAAAATACCACTGTATAATGCAAAACATAATAATAACACATCCAATGAAGACAGTCAGCTACAAAGTCTGATCTGATGTTGCTGTATAAGGAGAGGGGAGGGACTAAAGTAAAATAATAATTATGACAGATTACCAATTTTACATCATAGAACAAGGTCAGCCTTTTTGAACATTTGAACACCTTTAAGCAATGAGAGTGAAGGTGCCCAAGGACTCAACTGCTATATAAGGCCACTGGTTTGGTCAAGGACAGATTAGGCCAGAGACAAATCACTGTAAATAACACCTGTCCATAATCTCAACAAATTCAGTTTTGGATTTTTTAAAATCCCAGTATAGAAGATGTTGCACAGTGAGTTTTCTTCACTGTACAGAAGGGTAATTAAAACGTGTGCTCATATGTTTTTGACTACTGTAAACTGTAATTACATAGCCACTGGGATATGAGCTTGAGCCGTTGCAAAAGACTGTCTGAAATGAGGATGAAATTAAATATATATTTAAACACACAGAGTTACAATAACATTTTACACAACGTCGTGGCTGTAATTTGTACTGATTTAACAATGTGTATACAGCTGTGTGTTTCCTTGAAAATGGAATATTTCTAGCATTCACATAAAAAGGGTATGATGTATTGTGAAAGACTATCTCCAAATTGCAGTGCAGTACAGACCACTGGAAGACATTGGGTATTTTTTTGTCTTCCACAGACATGAGTCAGTTGGTCAGTCAGTCAGTCAGTCAGTCAGTCAGTCAGTCTGTCTTTGTAAAGAGCTACAGGTCACGTAGTGCTGACGGCTGGCTGGAATACCAAACACCTTACCCCACTAAAACCAGTAACTCAACACCACATAACATAGAGGAGCTCATGTCTATTCAGTGAAAATGTGTCCAAATGCTCAGAAAACTCATTCCTATTTGACACTTCTGTGAAAGTTGGTTGACTAAGTAACATATTGGCTCCTGAAACGTGCCATTGGTCAGAAGCAGCAAACATATGATTAAATTCTCAGTTTGACAGTTGTGTATGGTCATGGTCAAATCTGTATCAATAATATTATTATTATATATATTGACAGAAATAATATGAGGAAACTGATGTGGCAATAGTTTAGGTTTATTAACACAAAATTATTAGGTCATACAATTATTTTAAAACTGGTTATTTTGATTTTGTATATTGACATTTCTTGAGATAATCTCTTTAAGATTTTAATGCTTTAATAGTTATCAATAATAAATACTACTTAAATAACAGTCCAAAACAACCCTGATTTTTTTAAATGAAGAAAAAATATGTTTTTTTAAGTGGCGTTAAGGCGTTTGGAATAAGTGACTAACTACAGGGATCGGTGATATAGTAATTATTATATCATGCTTTCATTAAGCCAAGATCACGATTTCAATTTTTACTTGACTTTGTATTTTGTATTTTTTGTCTTACACAGAAGACTACTGCTATATAAAATTTTAAACCACAACTTCAATCCAATGTTCATCATGATACTTAATACTGTTTTATTAATATAAATGCTATTTAAGTAAACTATTTTACTGTAACACATTGTTACAGTATAATGTGACGTTGACAAGACCATATATGACCTTTTATCACTATATCGCACGCCTTAAGAACATCCTTTTGATAATATGCCCTATTGGGATTTTACAGTGTACATTCTATTAGTAAAAACAGGTTCAATCCCAATGGCTTTTTGTTACAGTCAAACCCAAAAACATCCTGCTGCTGGTGCTGCATCACCCTCCTCTCACATGTCTGTCTCAGTCATCGTCTCATGGGTGGTATACTGTTTAAAGATGTCTTCTCATAACTCAGGGGTCAAGTCGAGTTTTTCAGTCCACCTGTCAGTGCATTACTTAGTGATGTTTAGGTGTGACAATTATAAATCCTTATGAATACCCAAATCCTTCACTAACCACATTGCATAGGTTGGTTTAGTTTACACTGTGTACATTAGGTGCAAGAAGTTGGTGGGTTGGTTAGCTTTGACTTTTTTCAGATTTTAGAACCAATTTAGAAGTGAGCTGATTTAGTCCCAGTGAAGAACTGTTTAAGGTCTGGAGATAGTCCTGGTTTAGACTTGGTTTAGTCCTGGTTTAAACCGGACTTACACATCTCATAAATGTAGTTTAGTCCTGGTTTAGAGCTTGTTTAGTCCCGGTTAAATTTAGTTATGCTCTATTCTGGGTTAGACCTGGTTTAGATCTGTTTTAGACCTGGTTTAGATCTGATTTAGTCCCATTTAAGAGAATATTTAGATCTGGTATGATCCCGGGTTAGTCCTGGTTTAGACTTTGTTAGGATCGGGTTTAGACCTAGTTTAGACCTGGTTTAACTTGTTTAATCCAAGCTTTTGGCTCATTTTTGTTTGAAATTATACTGAAAGGGTAAAAAGGTGTTACTATTAAGAAAAGTTTGACAATCACTACCATATGTCATCGCTCCCATCTGCTCCTCCAAACTGAGTGCACATACACTTCACATCAAAAAGTCCTGGAACATGGGCAACAAACTCGAGCTGTCCAAATCTTGCAAAACTGTTGATCTTATCCATCACAGTTCATGTAATTACCCTGTTCAACCAATCACAACAACCACAGTGCAACCGTGAATACAGTTACACCCAGCGTCTTGGGAAGGCAAATGATTGCTCAAAAAGTCCCACGCCAAATCCAACTATTGCAGTGGACAAAATTAAACAAAAAGTTAAAATACTGAGAAAAGTTAAGTGTATATATTTTTAAGCAAATTATTTAAGTTTTATGGTCAACTTCTCATGTAAACGACATGCTCCCTTATGGTGATAATGGAATAAACCTGAATAAAAAACATACTAAAAATACTCAAGACAAAATGCATTATATACAAATACGTTTAAAAAATACAGTCTAAATATTGATTCAAGTGCAAGAATAAAACCATGGTAACAGCCCAAAGCCAAAACAACAACAAAAATAACTAAAAATGTACTTAAATATCGAATGAGACCTTCCTACCTGTCCGTGCTGTGTCCTGGGATTCACTTGAGCAGATCTTTATGTTCTTATGTCCTGAACTTATCCTCTTTCATAGTTAGTTGTGAATGACTGACGATGTGAAGTTATTTCAACCAGCGGCTGGAGAACCACTCATGCTCCTTGAGGCAGGCAACAACAAGTAGCAGTGCAAACACAAGCCCGCTCCAGCCTCTTCCCTCTGTCTCTCTCTGGGGAGTGATTTGTGAGCCCCTCCTCCTTGGTCTACTGTGCTTGGGAGGAGTATCTCTTTCTTTCTTTTTAGAGCTTGGAGTTGTCTCTAGCCCCCACCCCTGCCCCCCCCTAGTTCCAAACAAAACTGCCCCTACTACCCCCCTGCACCACCACCTCCACCCTCCTGCAGCCTCATATTTCACGCTTTTCGTTTGGAGTGGGGGCATTTAGGTTGAGAAGGTTTGGCTAATGTTGCTAATGGTGGAAAAGCCAGGATGAAAAACACTAGTTAGTTGTTCAGATATTTCACTATCCAAAAGGATTATTATTATTTGATTACTGAAACATATTGAAAAGCTTTGTTGCTTCCTTCTGTTGTATAATATTGCAAGATAGGACCACATATACTACATTTAGGCACAAGGGGTCAGTAAAGGAAAAGATTCAAGTGCAAAATCTTTACCACTGATATGGACAATGCCATTCTCAATCTTCTAATTTTGTATCATATTCAGAACACAAAATAACTATCAGACTTTATTTAACCTGGTAAGTCAATTGAGAACCAATTCTCATTTACAATGGCGACCTAGGCAATGTGGGTTAAGTGTCTTGCCCAGGGACACAACGACAGCGTGTGCTTGGATGGGGACTCGAACCACCAACCCTCTGGTTGAAGGGCGAGCGCCTACCCACTGCACTACTGCCGCCCACAAGATGCCAAAAAGTAAGTAAGTAAATTTTATTTTTATAGCGCCTTTCTCAGACAGCAGTCACAAAGAGCTTTACAGTATGAGGCAAAGTATAATACAAATACATTATAAAATAAAATCATATTGACAAAATATATACAGTCATAGCAGCCCTGGGTCCAGTGAATCTAAAATGCTTGTTTGAAAGCGTCTACAGAGTTCAATGAGCGCAGGTAAAGTGGCAGTGCATTCCACAGTCTGGGTGCAACAGCTTGGAAAGACCCGTCTCCTCGAGGTTTCAAATTGTTTCGAGAGACCATTCGAAGGTTTTGTTCAGAGGATCTCAGACTGCGAGCAGAAGTGTGGGGCTGGATCAAGTCACAGATTTAAGCAGGAGCCTGTTCATGCATCGCTCTGAAAGTCAGCACCAGTATTTTAACGTGTGTGTGGTACATGACAGGAAGCCAATGGAGAGATTTTAAAATAGTTAAGTGGGCTCTTCTGTTTAGGTGTCAAAATCCTTGCAGCAGTATTTTGCACCATCTGTGTAGCATGTATAACTGTCCAACATTGGTTTTTGCACCAGCTGTGTAGCATGTATAACTGTCCTACATTAGTTTTTGCACCAGCTGTGTAGCATGTATAACTGTCCAACATTAGTTTTTATACCAGCTGTGTAGCATGTATAACTGTCCAACATTAGTTTTTGCATCAATTAGTGACTCTTTAAGATCAGAAACATCATGAACATGTCTGACCATTTTTGACTCACCATGTGTGTTAGTGAATGTTTATTTGATAGGGATAGAACAAAAAGCATTGTTGCAGTTTCACATACAAGCGATGCAACGTCCATAGGCCATCTAGCTCAAAGATAATTTGCAGACCAGGTCCCTGAGACACAACAGATACAACAATGAGACAAAAACACATGCATTAAACATATACAGTACAATACAGAATATTTACAGTACAACAGTTGTGCACATGCTGCTCTAATGTTCACAGGTGTGAGTGGATCTGAGCCATTGTTTAACTCTGTTTTAAACTGATTCTGATCTGGGAGGGTTTTGAAACAGGCAGGTATGGTGTTCCAGATCTGTGGCCCTTTTACTGTGAAAGAACTCTGTGGTCCTACAGCTGGCTGGTCTGCAGTCACCACTAGCAGCGCCCCTTGTTGTGACACTGTGGGTCTGTTATTGCTTAATCATGTTACACACAATTTCTGGAGCAAGGTTATTAAAAAAGGCCTGGTGCAATGTGGATCGGGCGGTGGTCGAAGGCCGGAGTTCCCTGTTTAGACTGCGGCCTCCGCGACCCGGTTTCGGACAAGCGGAAGAAAATGGATGGATGGGTTA
>JAVQKC010078965.1:0-12005 GCA_036025475.1 Philypnodon macrostomus | reverse complement strand
AATGTTGAGAGTTATTGTGAATACACCATTAACGTTTGAACAATGTTGAGAGTTATTGTGAACGTGTTTAATAAAGTTTGACTGACTTGTCTGACTGTTTTGTTTCTCTTAATGCGCCTTATGGTCCGGTGCGCCTTATATATGAAAAAAGTTCGAAAATAGACCATTCATTGACAGTGCGCCTTGTAATCCAGTGCGCCCTATAGTGCGGAAAATACGGTAGTTATCTTCAGCCCTGATCTCAACTTCACTGAGTTTGACTTAGATTAGCGTGAAGAGACAGAAAGGTTGTGAGCAGCCTACAACCACTGATGGAATGAACCTACCTGTAGTGGACTTTTAATGCTTAAGTGTGGTCACATGACTGGGTTTAGATGCTTCTTCTCATGACTTCAAACCTGCTTCAAATACTGTACTTTGAACCCCTACTTGTACATGCAGTTCTTTGAGACTTGGCGCCAACTAAGTGACAATATTTACATAAAAAGTTGATTAAAACGAGTAGTTATTGTGCCTCTCAGATGTTCTTGTTAAGGGCAAGGACAGTGTAACAATTAGTTAAGAACATAAAGAAGTCCCTTGGAACGGCAAACCAAGAACATATGCCTGATCATAAAAGAAGCGACCTTCCTACGGCAGTCTTTTGATAGTTCAGTGAATAGTAAATGAAGAAATTGTTCAACTATAAAAAATATATATAAATAATGATCCAATTTTAAACCAGCTAAAATAATGTTGCCCTGAACAGAAGGCTATTAAGCTCATGCCAACCTGCCATCTTGTGTGTTCAGACCTTTAGTGGGCCCTTCTGTTAACTCAAGCCAGGCCCAGGCATCAACAAGGTATTTTCACTTGCAAAACTGATTGAATCTTGCAAATTTAAGCACACAAGTGTAGGGTAACCCGTCCAGGTCCCAGTTGACTCAAGCATATCAAATACGATTATGGTATTTCGCTCCTCACAAACGCACTTATATAGACAGCTGATGTGATTAACTTAATGTAAACACGGTGTAGGCTGAATCAGCTGTTATGCGCAGGTTTTAGATTGGCTATGCATGCTTTTCAGTGAGAGATTAAATTACGAACAATGGTCAACAAATCTCAGTGTTAGAACATATACGGCTGGAAATGTCACACAATTGCAGTGGTAAAATTTAGAAACTACTTGAACTTGGCTTGAACTTCCACAGAGCACAAATAAAATGGGTGACACTGGTACTTGGCATGCTACGCTACTCTTAAGTAGGCTCCGCTTCAATCGCATGGATGCACTTAGCCATGTTCAAGTCATAGGGCACTCAAACAGTCTTCCCAGATCTGGAGGACCGCAAGCTTGGCTTTGATTGATCGGCCTGCTAAAAATCCAAGACAGTTTGATATATTTTTTTTATGTTTCGCTTCGGGTCGATTTGGGAATATTATTTGCAAGAAAACTAAATTCTCCAGCTAAAAACAGCTTTCTAGTTTCTTCACCATCATTTTTACTGTAACAATGCCAGTGTTCGTATTATGTTTCATTATTATGATTAACACTGGATGGATTTGATTATATGGTTATCATTGTGAAGCAGCTGGGTAAGAGTGGGCTGTACAAACGGTGCCCAATGGCCCAGAGCCTCTATACAAAGAGGTTGTGAGTACGAATCCTTGCAAGATAAACGATGAAGCTCACCTGACCATTATGAATGAATATGGTTGTCTATTTCAGCGACTAAATGGTCATAATCCAGAACCTACCCCGCCTAAAGCCCATAGTTGCTGGGATACGATGCAGTCACCTGGAACCCCAAATATATAAATAAATGAACAGAAAACAATCAAGGCATGTTTCAAAATAAATCTGTAAAATCCATACTTTCTGGAGTATTTAAACTTTAAGTTTTTGCATTAAAACTTAACATTTTGACCTTCTATATAGGGTTATAATAAACACACTTAACTAAAACACAATATTAATTAGCATTAGCACATCCTTACTATAGTGACAAAACTATAAAGCTTGGGGCTATTAGGGAAAACTGCACTACACTGGAGCACTCACTACAGAGGTACATTTGTTATGCCCTGCTAGTTCGGCCCAGTCATCACCACGGACAGCGCCGCTCATGCTTTAGCTCCATTTCCCCTTACACAACAGTCAGTCGTTTTGCTTGCACTGCAATAATCTATGAGCAAGGGGAGCGTATGCTGATTTCCCAAAGTGCACATAGTCTCCACGGTTACGCTGCGTCCTAAAAATAGAATTCATATGCTCGCTAAGACACTA
This sequence comes from Philypnodon macrostomus, assembly GCA_036025475.1. NCBI lineage: Eukaryota > Metazoa > Chordata > Actinopteri > Gobiiformes > Eleotridae > Philypnodon > Philypnodon macrostomus. The sequence goes on along the minus strand of JAVQKC010078965.1, from coordinate 9,736 downwards.
GTCAATATCTTTGGGGCGAGAATAACCTAATAATGCCACCAGAAATGTTAAATAAAAGACGATATTGTAAGAATGAAAACGCGTATGTAGGATAAGGCAATATTGTATTTTCCCATGAGAAGTGGAACTCTTCAGACTGCGGTACACTTTATTGGGTTGACCTTTTTACCCGCTTGGGAGCTCAAATGGGAAATCTCCCTATTACATTACATCAAGTAAACTGATTTAGTCATGCACCTATGTTCAAGACAGACCTGCTGAAGTTCAAACAGAAGCATCAGAATGAAGAAGAAAGGGGATTTACTTTGAACATGTGATCACTGAATATCCAGTGAGCCCAGTTGATGCCAGAGGTGAGGTTTGAGATGATCAAAAGGCAACATTCATGGAAGTTTCCTGAAGATGAAATTGTAAAAAAATAAAATAAATAATGTGTCAAAAAGTGATTTGTTGTAGTGGAGTGAAGGGATTAAAATAAAATAACTAACATCACAGAAAGGGGTCACAGGGTCCATTTTAAGCCAGATTCTACGTGATCACATACAACCTCCTACCTAATAAAATGGCCAGTGAGTGTGTGTTTTTTTCTTCCCCAGACAATCACATAAAGGCACTAGTCATGAAGCAGGCACTTTCCCTCTTTCACTCCATCCTCCTGCCTTCCATTTCATTGTGACATGATACGGGTCAGTGCAGTATGGCTACACTGAGCTGCCAACAAGCATATCATTTTCCATTAAGATGCCTCTCAGTGGTTTCTTTCGCCGTGGCGTGATTGGTAGAAGGAGCAGACACCAAGTAATGGGGCTAAAGTGATGGCTCCGTCAAATAGACACTGGTGGGAAGTACCCTATAGAGCGGTAATAGAGGGAAGGCGCAGTGAAATGCGGGGTCCGGGGAGCAGAGGAGAATGGGAAATTTACTCACACAATAGCAGGTCGGATTGTACTTGCAGAGATGATAGGCTTGGAGTGCCAAAGAAGGATGTTTTGTATTAAATTCAAAATATATTTCAGTCAAACAAGTAAATTTTTCAGCTTAAACGGGATAACATGAGATATAAATACAATTCTTTAGCTTGGTTTATAAGTGGCTATAGCTTGCCAGTAAAGCTTCCTGAAATAAATTTATACCATGTGGCAGTGGTCCACTATGTCCATCAGTGATTGATATCCCATCATGCCTTGGGTGTAAAAGTTGATTTACACTTGGTTAATTGTTGCTCACAATGGCACTATTGTTGAAACGGTGTCAACTGTTACTGACACTGAAGTGTGAGCTGCCTTCCTGGAGGAAGTTTGCCAAAGATGACTAGGAAAAAGTTATAAAACTCTGACGGATCTCTCGCCTATACAACTGGCACTTGATATTTTCTTTTTTAGAGGCCATTCTCTATAAACTCAATACAGTCTGTGGTATTTTAATGTCACGTCATTTAAATGTTCCCCTCTTCTGTTGAACTAGTTTGTCTTGAACATGCATGACTAACTACCATCCATTTTATTTGGCTTTTTATGTTAACTACCAGTTACATAGATGTTTCTAAAAAGTGGCCTGTGCGTGTATGTGTAACAAAATCCATAAAAGGGTCCTGACTTAGTCCTGACTTGGTCCTGACTTAGTCCTGGTGTAAACCTCTGAAGGGAACCCACCAGAAGAGAGGTTTAGCCCAGATTTAGTCCTGACTTAGTCCTGACTTAGTCCTGACTTAGTCCTGACTTAGTCCTGACTTAGTCCTAGTGTAAACCTCTGAAGGGAACCCACCAGAAGAGAGGTTTAGCCTAGATTTAATCCTGACTTAGTCCTGACTTAGTCCTGGTGTAAACCTCTGAAGGGAACCCACCAGAAGAGAGGTTTAGCCCAGATTTAGTCCTGACTTAGTCTTCTGTTGAACTAGTTTGTCTTGAACATGCATGACTAACTACCATCCATTTTATTTGGCTTTTTATGTTAACTACCAGTTGCATAGATGTAAAAAAGTGGCTTGTGCGTGTATGCGTAACAAAATCCATAAAAGGTAATGATGACTTTCTTTCACAGATTGCCGGTGACATTACGTAACAGCAATCTCTTCTCTGTAAAGGTTGTTTCTTTTTAGAGGGCGTATATAGTGAACATCAGCAAGAGTGTAGGGGTGGGCGACATGGTAAAAATATAAACTCACGCTAATTTGATAATGATTGTAAACTACAGCTATCAGTGTGTTCAGAAAACCATTTTAACTACAAATTTAGTGTACATCCAGTCCATCAAGAGCAGAGCATACACGGTGTAAAGATCTTCCCAGATTAAGCCCATTCTACTAAATTCATATCATGATTCCATTTGTATCGCCATATTGCCCACCCCTAGAATAGTCTATTTGTTGTTGTGGAGTAGATTAATGATTGGGGCTTCAGGATACCCAAATTACTGCTGACCACGTGAGATATACTCCCCATAAATCATACAAACATTCTTTTCCATGCATTGTTAAGTACCTACCCAAAGAGTGCAACCAATTAGGGCTATGGTGTTTGCTCCCTTTGCAAAGCCACCGGGTTATCACAATAGATTTATCATGGGACAGTATTCAGTGGCAGAGTGGTTAGTTCTTCTGACTTTCAGCAAGAAGGTTGTGGATTTGATCATTGGGCTCTTTGATACAAAAACTCTCCGGGTGGCATCATTTTATAGACACATTATTGACACGTTTGTTTACAATATAATGCATTATTTATTTACTCCACAGTCACAAACTGTTGGTGCTAAGCTACTACTGTATGTACCTCTGTGGCCACAGCTGCCCAGGGGCAGACTGACATGTGGCAACCGCTACCATCAATCCAATTGTCTCACTGGTGGTGCGTACATATCATGTGGCAGTATTGCAGTGAGTAGGCGGGCTTTAGGTTTGCCGACAACAACCAAGACTTTTAGCAAAACTCATTAGCAACATGGGGACACTGAAAAACTCAATGTATGTTGCAATATTTTTCGAAAACAACATTTGAAACACATTGAACAACACGTAAACAACCTGCCAAACTGGCCATTGTCAAGGGTTTGACCCACAGTTGCTGGTATAGTGTCTATTATAACCCCTTACAGGATTATTACAGGAGATGATGGAATGCATGACTACAAAAGGAAATTGCTCATATGGGTTTGGTTGGAGGGTTGAATAAAATATTGACACTTCAATTTTGCTCCAAGAATGGCCCTGCAAATACCCATTCATTGGAGAAGGGTGACCCAATCATGTATGTGTCATAGGCAGCAGAATGGCTTTGACTTGTCATTTGATCCTTTGCACTCCCCTGCTCAGCTATTATGCCTCCATCTTGGTTTGGTTTCTTTTTTATGGACCATGCTTCACCGCACAAACCATGACCACATCACACACAATGGACTGGAGAATAATGAGCTGTAGGGAGGGATTCTCAAAACAAGCTGAAGTCATAGATCAATAGGAACCCCCTTAGACCTACGTAGGGAACACATCATGGAAGATGTTTAGTCCTGACTTAGTCCTGGTTTAGTCCTGGTGTAAACCTCTGAAGGGAACCCACCAGAAGATAGGGTTAGCTCAGATTTAGTCCTGTTTAGTCCCGACTTAGTCCTGACTTAGTCCTGACTTAGTCCTGACTTAGTCCTGACTAAGTCCTGGTGCAAACCTCTGAAGGGAACCCACCAGAAGAGAGGTTTAGCCTAGATTTAGTCCTGACTTAGTCCCGACTTAGTCCCGACTTAGTCCCGACTTAGTCCTGGTGTAAACCTCTGAAGGGAACCCACCAGAAGAGAACTCTGGCTTAGCCCTCTAAAATGCTTGTGGGGCTGCTTAGTTTTGTGATAGCAGGAACTGAAGGCTCCACAAAGAACAGCATCTGACTGGACTGGACAGTGTATGTTTCTCTGTCAGTTCGGTGCTAATTACAAACGCCACAAGACACAGAACCGTGGCAAAGGTCTGCGGCTAACGTCTTAGAGCCACTGTTTCCCCTTTACTGTCTTTTTTTTTTCCTCCAGTCTTTAATGCTGCCGGGGTAAACAATGCTACCGGGCCCGGTGGCGAGGGAAATCACATTATATATGAAGCATAGTAGCGACTGCTGTGTGTGTGTGTGTGTGGGTGTGTGTGTTGTGTGTGTGTGTGTGTGTGTGTGTGTGTGTGTGTGTGTGTGTGTGTGTGTGTAATGAATGCCAACCATGGGCTTTCGTCTATTCCCCAATCACCTTCTAATGTGGAGCTGTCATGTGAGGAAGCATATATATCGAAAAAGGCTTGTGGCTAAAAAAGGATTTATAATTTCCTGGGCTAAAAAACAGGCAAACATGGCTTTGCGTAACACGTGCCTTTGAGAATTAAAACTACAAACTACAAGACAGTTTTTATGCTGGCTTAATAATGGCGGTCATAAAATCATTATGTAATATCATGGATATGAACATGACTGGCCACTTTATTCAGTAGACCTGTAATTGAGCTGAAATCTAAACCAATCTTTAGAATTATGCCTTACTGTTTTGAGTATTTCATAAAATGCAGATAAAACTATGTCTAGGCTTTAGAGAGAATGGCCTGAGCGAAATACAAGATCCAGCGAGTGGCAGTTCTGTGAGCAAAAATGCCTTGTCAAGAGACTGGTAAAATAATCATACCCCACGAGCTGTAGAAAACCATCTCTGAGGTCTACAGCACCAGAGGACCATATAAACTAATAAAGTGGCCAGTACATTTGGAAATCATTGTACCATTCAACCCAAAGAACCCAGCACACACAACCAAAAGAACAAAATGAAACCTAATTACGAGCATATGTATCGTATATACATATCATGCACTCCATCCATTCATTACTGCAGCTGCCGTAGGAGTGATAAGTCATCATCCGTGATCCCCTGTTCACTCATTTGTGTTTTAATTTCATGCAAGACATTTATCAAGCAATGGCTCCTGGAGAAAGTACCTGGTCTAATCACCGGGACTTTATCACACGTGAAATGTTATAATGAATGATGCTAGAAATCCACCAAAATGCAATCACACAATGGCATTTGGGTAAAGAGTCTTGCCTAAGGACACAATGGTTGTACGAAGTGACTGGAATAATGGTTGAACCACAATGATAAAAAAATACATGATGAATTATTTTTTTATTATTAGTATTATTAACTATAGCTAGTAATGTCACACCTAGTTTATTTACAGAAGTTCAATTATAAGTGACAAAAATTGTGTTTGAGTGTACCCTACAAAGTACACTATGTAGTCAACAAGTGATTGAGGGGTTAAGGAATGTGAAGACCCAATATTGTCTTAATGGTAGGTGAGCACACAAGTCAAGATGATGTAGACAAGGCTAAATTTAGGTCAATTGGAAAAAGTACCCCATGTAAAATCACTTTGGTCAGGCCTGTGTCGCTAGCTCACAAAGACACAAAAGAAGGCCTTGCAGAATCTACTATGGTTATTACAGACTTGGCCTCTGGGTGAAATTAATGAGTCATGTTTGTTGAACAGTTCGACATGAAGAATAGAACTATGTGGTTGCTCACACTGAAGAACTATCCATGATGTTGCTATGCATATATCTGTTTGAATTGCAGTATTGTCTCTAATTCAATAATATCCTGATAACATTACAGCATGCTGGAATATTTAGAGTCTAGTCTAGTTGACATAACAGGGGTCTCAGATTAAATCAACAGCTAGAATGTGGAGCTTGTATCTTACCTTACACCCCCCCCAGTGTTGACAAATAGTGGTTAAGGTAGTCATATGTATTCATTGCATGTTGCCTTTAGTGACATTTAGAGTCAAAACATACTTAATGCATGTGCCTCCTAAATGTACCTAATCATAAGAATCACCATAATAATAACATACTAGTTCATAATTAAATACAGAGCCAAATGACACCACATGCTGCTTTGAGAAATCACCGCTCAGCTCAAATACAATGTGACGGATCAATTAATAACCCACTGGGCTGGAACAGACACTCCTCCATGTTGTTGTTCAATTAAGGCACATAAACTTACAAACGCCTCATTACTTAAGAAATATTAGCCTTTGGTTAAACAGCAGCCTTGGTCTTTCACCTGAAGCTTGATAAAGAAATGCCAGACGTTTTAACGGTGAAACTCAGCGGAGAGCTTGTCAAGTGGCCACTTCAGAACACTAAAAACCAAGTCTGAGATAACAAAAGTGCCATAAGTGTGCATCAATTAATACAAAAAAGGCTGTGGATATTCTTAAAAAGGCCAGATTACCATAGTTACAAAACATGCTGAATACACAATAGATATTTTATTGTTACGGTTGCTTTCCTCCCATTGTTGAGTTGATCTGGTCACTCTCCCCTGAGGTCTGGCACCAGCAAGGCATTTTTGCCCACAGAACTGCCGCTCACTGAAATCTTGTATTTTTGTGGTTGGAAAAATTCACAGTAGATCATTATTTGTGAATGCCACATCTTGTTTCTGATGCTTTGTTTGGACTTGATTGGTTGATGTGTGTGTTTATACATTGTCTGAGCAGGCACAATAAATCTACCCAATAAAGTGGCCACTGAGTCTATGTCAAAGTGAACTTAACTCATCCCACTGAGAGTGTATTAAGGCCTAACATAATGAAGCCTATGTGTCACGGTCATTGCTTTCCGGCTTCTTTATGACCGCAACAATGTCCACTGTTAGTTACATTAAGCGACAGCAGGCTAGAGTACCATACCAGCCATACCAAGCAGGCAAGAGTCCCTACCAGTCCGATCTTGTATGAGTTTGTCAGTGTCCCTGGCGGGCTGAAGGCCAATAGATGAGATTTAAAAGCTGATTGATGAACAGCCACGTCGTAAATTGCCGCATGAATCAAAAAGATGAAGCTATGTTTTTTTTGTGAGATGTGGTTTGAAAATCATCAGGGGTCAATAGGGTTTCAGAAGTTCAAACGAAGCATGAGAATTTGGTGTGGTTGTTGATTCCAGATGGACTGCTCCACGGGGATTCTCATGTTGGGAATGGCTTGATACAATATCTGGTGAGTGGTGGTTCTGTGGGGGGAAAATGCCTTGTTGATCGTGAGGTCAGAGACGGGCTTGAAATAATGAATTAACGCAAATAGCCACCACTTACAAGGTCTGCAGATGACAATACATGAAGCTACACTGGGTACCACGTTACTAGGTACAAAAAAAAATAAAAAAAAATAAAGTGGCCAGTCGATTATATATATATAATTTATTATATATTTCTATGTATATATTAAAGCTCATTTTAACCACTATACAGCAGGAGGTGGGGTTCCCATCACCGGTCCACTTGCATCTCCCATAGATTTTCTGATTCTGCACGGTATGATTACTGCTTGATACAATATCCGGTGAGTGGCAGTTCTGTGGGTGAAAATGCCGTGCTGATGCCAGAGGTCAGAGACTGGCTTGAGATAATGGAAAGGCAACATCAGCTCAGATACAGATGACAAAGTATGAAGCAAGTGGACTATAGCTGCAGGCGACCACACCGGGTGCCACTTTATCAGGCACAGTCCACCTAATAAAGTGGCCAGTCTATATTTTATTGTATATATTAAAGCTCATTTTGTCCACTACAGCAGGAGGTGGGTTCCTATTACCGGTCCACATGTGTCTCCCATGGTTTTTCTGATTATGCGTGATATGGTTACTGACATTAAAAAGGCTATAGCCACCCCATGTGGAGCAGTTCAAAGGTGAGCCCAACACAGCTGGATGTCTATTAAAGCCTTTGGCCGATGTTCAAGGCAATAGAAGACAGTTTAACGATGGGGGTAATGGGTGAGAATACTGACACAAATAGGAAATATCAATTTGACTATATAGTTGTACTAAAGCAAAGGGAGATTAGGTTGGTCACTTTGATTTTCAACATTCATCTACTTTTGAATACCAGTATAAATGGTAGTCTAAATGTAAAAGTGGCCAGCTGACACAATCTTTCTGGGTGGAGTCTGCATGCACTCCTTGTGTTTCTGACCACCATTCAAAAGACATACAGTACAGACCAACAGTTTGGACACACCTCATTCATTCAGTTTTCTTTATTTTCATGAAAAGGCAAGAAATCCCACTGATTAACCCTGACAGGGCACACCTGTGAAGTGAAGACCATTTTAGGTGACTACCTCTTGAAGCTCATCAAGAGAATGCAGAGTGTGTGCAAAGCAGTAATCAGAGCAAAAGGTGCTACGTTGAAGAAACTAGAATATAAGGCGTATTTTCAGTTGTTTGACAGTTTTTTGTTAAGTACATATTTCCACATGTGTTCATTCAGAGTTTTGATGTCTTCAGTGTGAATCTACAATGTCAGTAGTCATGAAAGGAAACTCATTGAGGTGGTGTGTCCAAACCTTTGGTCTGTACTGTATATGCTCTGCTCGTCAGTTTAGATTTTACTGTAACAATGCCAGGTGGTATTATATCTGTTCCTATGTATTGAATGCTGTTTTTTGATTTCTCTCTCCACAGAAACAGATGAGCCCGGCGCTGTGCTGTGCCTCTATAAAACAGACAACGATTGTGTGATGAAGTTCACGTATTCTGAGCACGCCAGTGGACGCTCCATCCTCACAGCCCTGACAGAGCCAGGTCAGTGCAACAACTGTGTCTTTGTGGTCATTTCGTTTGTATCGAGGAATTGAACCCACACCTTCTTGATTGATTAGTTCTGTCCTTAGGCTGAACTGGGATGTTGTTTTTCTGCTGTGGTTTCTAAATGAGAGCCAAGATGAGACTGGGCCAACAGAAATAAAGTAATGATGTGGATCATTTTTACAGTACAGTTTAATGACCATGCCTTCACTGGCCACTTTATTAGGTAGACCATGTACATATCACGGGGGCCCTGGTGTGGACTTCTGCTGTTGTAAGAAGTGGTGGAGTTAATGTCATGTTTAATGGCCTCTGGCATCAACAACATTTTTGCCCACAGAACTGCCACTCGCTAGAAACCATTCTCTGTAAATCCTAGACATGTTTATATATGAAAATCCCAATAGGTAATCAAAAACCACTCCATGTGCACAGGTTTGAAATGATCTGAAAATTGGGGCCCACATGAAACCGTTGAGAACTACAGAAATGTTCTTATTCATGTCATATCTGTGTTTTTTAACATGCTATTTTTCTCCCCCAGAGTGTGCGAGTGGCCCAGATGCAGTGATGGTTTTGATGGCCGTAGTGGGCAGTATCCTGTTGATCGGTGTGGGGCTGCTGGCCGTCTGGAAACTGGTCATCACCGTTCACGACAGAAGAGAGTTTACACGATTTCAAAATGCACGCTCACGGGCCAGATATGAAATGGTAAGAATAGGACTTTGATGTGTGACAGAGACAGTGACTTCTGATAGAGTTTCTGATCCATGTCATTTGTATCATCTTAATTGAGTAGTATTTACTTCATTTATTGAAGTAAAATGAATCCCAAAATTCAACCTGGCTCCTTCCAATATTCACATTTTATGAATTTATTAAGTTGTTCATGTTGTTTGCACATTGATGCCAACAATCAACGGAGGTAATTTCACTGTTGACTCAAAATGTTCTCTATTGTCTAAACACATTTAGACAGACAATACTTAAAACTCCCGACCGGAAAAGGGTGGCTTTCCCTCTCCAGGTTGGAGGAGAGCCCCTGCCTCAAGTGGAGGAGTTCAAGTATCTTGGGGTCTTGTTCACGAGTGAGGGAAGGATGGAGCGTGAGATTGACAGGCGGATCG
>JAVQKC010078959.1:0-19384 GCA_036025475.1 Philypnodon macrostomus | reverse complement strand
TTATTTGTAGTAATTTGTGTAATTTGTGTTTTAGAGAGAACCTTTTAGAATGTCTTACAAATTCAGATACTCTAGCTTTAATTTTAATTATAAAATTAAAAGCAAAATGATCTTTAAGGTAAATATATACTGAGCAACACACCAGATTCCTGTCCTGCATTCAGGCTAGTAGATATTAGCTTTCTATATCTATATCGTAAAAACAAATAAAGTAAACAGTGTAATATAAGACCAGCAGACTATATCTATTTTCTTATTAAGACTTCAATATCCTTGAGAATTGATAGGCATCTCTAGCTTTATATCTGACCCTGCCTCGACTTGTCACTGTGCCATGTGAATGCACTTATTGATTAAAACTGAAAGCTGTGCATGTTCAGGCACATTGTATTTACGCTTATTTTGATTTGTATACCCATAAAACGATTATAATATTGTAATAAATATCCATTATTTCTGCAATACCAGTTGAATGTATAGATGTTTAATTTAAGTTTTTGTTATAGCAGGAGCAAGGGAGGTGGGTGGAATAAGATAATTATAAACTCTCTACATATTTTACAGGATCCTAAAAAAGGTGAACTTAATATAATTTTGTTTTGAAAGCTTAAAACTTCATTGCCATCCCTTGACAGTGATGTGTCTCTTAGTGTGTATGTGCCTATCAAGTGCTCATTTAGAAGCAAAAGACATAAGCTACAGATTGTTTCAGGAAAATGTGAAACATAAGTTCTAGTCTCAAGCCTCATCTGTCTCTTCCATTCGCCATCCTCTCCTCTTAATGGTTACAGGGTACGGTCTATACTCTCCTCATCTGCTCTCACAGCCACACATATAAGGCACCCTGTACCACTCCAACCTCATTTACATCCAGATTTCCGTACTGACTGCTTGGCGCACAGAGAAGCTGTGCTGTTGTTGGCGGGGTGGGGTGAAGAAGAGGCTCAGGGGCTTTCTAGTGTCTGTCAGGATGAAAGAAGGGCCCCTCAGAGCGGCACCCTGACACTACGTCTGTGTGCGCGCATGTGGTGTTGTCGTCATTAAACATTTAACACTCCTCTAGTATGACAGCAGGCAGCGTGCTGCTCCAGCACCATGTTTTCATGCAAAATTTATTGAAATAGACAAGCACTTGTTAAGAGATCTGCTGTCTTTTTTTTTAAAATGGCAGAGGCTAAGTGTGTATTTCAGGGTCAGGATATGTGTTTTGCCAAGCTAGTAAACCATGTCAAAAGTCAGCTTTGTTGTGTCTAATGCATTTTTTATGAACAAACTAATATTTTAAATCACCATTAAAATGTTACCTTTCACTGTTCATCAGGTGAACAGTGTAGTTTTACTCACTATCAATTTCAGTGTTTATTGCGGATTATGAATTGTGCTGTCCTGTCCCTTGGCTTTTACAGGTCAGGTTTTGTTTGGTTAACATTATTTTGACTGTTTCTTTTATTTAATCAGAGCTTGAGAAACAATCTCTGTGCCGTGTGAACAAGTGCACTTCTCCCTGCGGCAGCCAATGACAGAAGTATCATTTGAATGTAACAGCAGTCTTCACCTGATGTTCCAACCCAATTCCCACCTGTAATTAATGAGCAGAAACCTAGAATCTCAAGTTAACAGATGGCTCTTTCTCCACTGGATATGACACGTTTCAAAATATTTTTAATTACAACTCGGTGTTTTAAATGTGTTGGCATCATTAAATGCTGGAGGAGTTCACTCTTTGATTGTGCTTTGAGGAAATGCTTGGGCTATGGATGAAGTACAATCAGGGTGAGTTTTTAGTGGTTTAGGGCTGGGTACAGCACCTGGTACGGTACCAAATATAAATGCACTTGCACACAATTTTAATCATTCAATCAAACTGCTTTCCTTTTTGCTCTGTGTGCCACCTTTTCCAAACTTAACTCTTCGATAAAAGAATTTGTCTGCATTTAAAAGACCTTAGCCTTTCCCTTTGGCGGTGATGACCTCTGCTGTTCTTCATTAGGGAACAGTGTGCTAGTGGAAAAACGTAGGCAGGCTGGCACACTCTACATCCTCAATCAGAGAAGTCTGTCCAATTAGGCTGAACTTCTTGTCTGTGCTGGGTCACCAGAGGAGCATCGGTCCATCGGACTCAATTTCATGTCATTTGAGTGAAATGGGTGCAAAGACACCTCCTGAGCTGAGTGCCATGTATTATTCAAGTCGATATAATGAGCTCAGGATTAAGTAAATGACCGAATGATGTTACTTTGTTTAATAATAGTTTGATGTCTTTGTCAAAATGGCATATGTTGTAATATAGGGATTTTTGGAGACCTTAGTGTGAGACAGTATTGTGCCAATGTTGAAGACATGCTGTGTTGAGTTAATAGCTTTAAAAATATAATAATATGCAGTTATAATATTTACTTTTTAGATTATTTATTCCAAATTGAACATGAATACAATCTAGGGATCACACTTTGGCTTCAATAATCCGCTTGTATACATTTTTGGAGGACTGGATCTTCACACTATTTCATTACTAATTGAAGCTAAACCAAGTGAAGATATGCTAACTAAAAACCAGGGCAATGGGCTTAGGCCACAATGGTCATGTTAGATAATCATTTTGACTTTACTGTTACTAGGTAAGTTACTGTATTTCCTTTGTGTGCCTAAAACATTAACACACTACTATCTATTTTGAATTCTCCGTTGTTCACGTTTATAAAACAGCATATTTTAAAAGAGTAGAAAGAAAACATTTCAGTCCACAGAGTCGTCTTGAACAACATACCCATTCTTTTTTTCTTTCTGTAAATGTGATTGTTTAGTAATTCCCTTCATTACATTGTTTTCCCCTGACAAGATAAACAGAACCCTAGCCTCACCACACGGGTCCCGGCTGCACCCGCGGGCCTCAGCTTTGGCTAGCGCTGCACCATCATTCAGCCTTAACCTCGACAAACTCAGATGCTGTGAGGCAAAGAGAAAACTATTACAAGACCCAAGACGCTAATGCACACACGCTAACACTGACTACTGAGCAGTCACTCTAAGGAAATGATTGTCTGCTTCTTTGCCTCTGTTGAACATCTAACAGCTCATTAGTGGCGATAATACACAGAGAAATAAGTTAGCTTGTGTGTTTGTGTGTACGTAGCCTCTGCCTGCGGCGTCCAGTTAGCCTTTTGGGAGTCTGTATGGGTGGTTGTGTGAATGGCACCGCTGGCTGGTGTGGTCCATATTCTTTGCAAAGACTCTAGGCTGTGTCTGGCTTTGGGAGCTGGTTCAGGGAGGTACTTCAAACAATGTCCTCACAAGGTTAGGATACACTCACATTGACTTAAATCAATGAGCGGTAAGTGTGTGTGCATTAGGAGTAGTGGCCAGGAGCAAGACCAGCGAGCGCAGAGATGAAGTGTTGTAGGTGCGTGTAGTTTGGTTAGGGGCTGAATAGGAGTGATGCCCGCATGTGAAGGGTGGACAGTGCACATACACAGATCCCCGCAGACAAACAGGGCGCTGGAGTTGGACAGGTTTTTGCTCATGGCTGTATGCAATCATTAGCTACTTCTTTACAGCACTGATAATAGATACAAAGTGGGTAGAAAACAACTCAGGCCACAAGACCTTGATAAACAGACTGTGTGTACAAACGCTACATATTTTTATCTACCACACAATTTAGAATTTTGTAGGTATTGTTTGCAATGTCACACCGTTTTTTTCCCCTCACAATCAGTCACAATATACTCATTAAGGAACACACCTTTCTGTGGATTATCTGTAGTATATTGGCATAGTTCTAATGTTTTGAATGCCCTTATGTCATACAGCATAATACATTTCCTTAGAGTATGATTTTGATTATCTGTAGTTATCTGTGGATTGCATATTTTCTGATGACCCACACAGGGTTTTCTGTGACTTTGTAATAGGTTACAAGCACATTGTTTGGGTTCTGACCCAACCTTTGAAACCAAATTAGCCTATTTTTAAGACTAGAGTTTAGTACCAATCTCCTAATTGCAGCATAATCTCATAAATGCTTCTTTTGTATAATATTATGGCTAGTGACCAACTGACAGAACTCAAATGCTGAAACCATTATCAGCTGAAATCAATAGTCTAACCTAGTCAAGTTTGATTAGTTCTGTTAATCTGGTGACGAACATAAAAATGACCATTTCATACAAAAAACAGTGGTTCCTAATGACCTGCCTATTCTCTATGCAGAATGGTGTGTGTGAAGGCTGGAGAGAAAGAAAAATCTGGCCACTTTTAATCACAGGGGAGACACCCTGAGCGAGCGATAGAGAGCTGTGACAATCCACTTAGTGCGCTCTGTAATCTGTTTAACCATTTACCGAGTCGTTAAAGGAGTAAGCAAACACTCACTGCAGCCCACAGGCTTCAGTGGCGCTCACCAAACTCCACTGTACCAGACTCCTGTGTGTTGATGTTTCTGCTACCTTCTGTAGGCTCTGAGAGAAGCCAGGCCTGGAGCACGATGACAGAGACCAGACTGGGCCAAATAGAAGATCCCTCCAATCCAATTACACTGTTCCTCTTCTCCTAGCTCCTCTTCCTTACCCACTTTTCCTCTACAGAAGCTAGTGTTGGTCCTGGCTGCTGTTGAAGTGGCTGGCTGCTTAGCTTTCTGGATCAGATGAGGATCCAGGCAGGATTATAAGCAGCAGGTTATGAGCGGTAAACATAACCAATTTAGAAAGGTTATGTGAATATGTATTTCTTTTTGTGGGAGATAGTGCAGTTCAGATTCAGTGTTGTTGGAGGCAGGCATGGTGGCAAAAAAAAAAGACATACCTCTGTTTGCCCATAGACAACTGTTTCTACAATGGTGGATAAGAATGCTAATGCAATCTGTTGTAATTTTGTTTTGCCATATAAAACTGATGTATTAATATTATGTTGATATTTATAAATCAAACAAGTTCAGATTACCAAGTACATTAGCAGAGTTTATTAGCATGTTGTGCCATTAGCATTTACTGCTAGTGGGAAATATCCAGACTAATTTAGTGCACTATTAGTCTCAGTGGAGCAGCAATTACATTTTTCTGCTTGTACATGTAAGCTTGGACTAGAAATCTTCCTGTGGGGTCTTAATTGAGCTACGTGTTTATGTTTATTCCAGCCTTTTACTAATAAATGTGCTATTTTCCTCAAAATTTAAATCCTCTGTCCCCTTTATACTGTTGCTCTTGTATGTGGCTTTTGCGGTATTATGCCAAGTTTTTATTTAGCATGGAAACTATGTGCAGTTTTGTATAAACATGAAGGGGCAGTCTAACCCACTCACGCATATTGAAACAGAGCAGCTGAAATATTTGAGTTCTGTGTGGAAAATGTTTTAGGGGAAAATGGTGTATTGACTAAATTACTCAGCAAAGTAATCATCTTGTTAAATTTTCAAACAAATATTAATCAGAATGACTAATGCCTCACATTTGGCTGGTTTATTTATGCCATAATTATGTGGCTTTTCCTCTGATTGCATCTAAATATCTTGGAATAATGCATCATTGTATTTAAACCAGCAACGTTGAAATTCTAAATATTGAATCTTAATTTAATGTTGCAGAAATAAATTATACATGGTTAAAAGGTTGTTTTGATGAATTTTGGTCAGTTTCCTTTGCAAGATGTCAATGAGTGCACTTGCTATTCTGACTTTGGGCTGTTGTAGGTGAACCTAAAGACACAGATGTTTGGTTGTCTATTTGCATCAGTTTAAGTCTTGGGTTAACTTTTCTTCTTTCGTCTTTCCCTGTAGGCCAGACCGCAAACGCTCGGGGCCATGTTGTTTTGTCTTCTGACGGACAGCCAGACAGAAAAGGGGGGAAAAAGAGGCTTGCCCTGACCAGTGATTATGCCAGCTTGACACCACAGATACAGTATATAAAAAGGCAGGAAAATCAGGTGGATGAAGAGAAGTGAGAAAGGCACCATAAAAAACGGTGCGTAGATGATATGAATAACAATGTCTGCGGTGTCTCTCCAGTCCCTGATAACCTGCGGACCAGGGCTCAGTCTCAGTGACAGGCCGGCCTTTGTGGGCACTTTATCCCGCCTGTACACTTGTAAGGTAGAGCTGGGATAATCGCACCTAATCTAATTAAGGCTAAAGAGGGCCATGACTGAGGCTGGCCAGAGTGGGCACACAAGCAAAGACACACACACACACACAGTTAGCTCAGCGGCAAAATCCCGTTTGCATTCGAAAAATAAGGTTGTCATATTGATTATGCAAATGAACAGCTAACTGGGGCTAACTGCCTCTCAGCCAGCCGGTTACAGCTGACAGAGGCTAAACGGACAGGAGAGAGGAGGAAAGGATTAGGGCAGGTTTAGCTCGCTGCTTTTCTTTCAACCATTTTGCATGTACCACATTTAGCGTCAAAGTGGTATTGTCTCCGCCGCTGCTGTCACGTTCTGTTTGTTTGAGAATAATAGGGGAACAAGAGGTAAAATAAACAACCAGATAACCAGTTCAAGTCATAATTGTCTCTGTAAATCAAATACAATGAATTTAATGAAAGTAATGGCGTAATAGTAGAAACTAACTAAGGAATGAACTACAACAAATTTTATTGACTGCTACTCCTCCTGTTACTACAATTATCCCTAGGGCTTCTCATTCATCTTCCTTGATTTTTGCCTTATGGGGAAAGCTGTAGCAAATTATCTGCTTCATAGTATGAAGTGATTTGGATGTATTGATTTAAAATATTTTGCCACAGATGCCCTTCTTTATGCAACCCGCTCATTCCATTTATCCAGGCTTGGGAGCGCATTAGTGGCTTCTATTTGTGTCTCCAGGTGTGCGTGTTTGAATTGTGAATCTATATACAGTATCCAACCCTTTTGCCAGATTGCTATTTCCCCCTTTTGCCCCTATAGAAAGGGCCGGGTATTCTCAGGATGAGGGTGTGATGTACAATTGAAGGGCAGGATTGAAACTGATTACCTTGTTAACTCCTGGCACCCACTGGCAGCTTGAAATAGACCTGAGCGCCAGAGCCTGATTTGCAAATGAATTACCACTCGCCCTGTCCTCCCCTCCTATTCCCAGCCTTCTTCCCTCTCGCTGACGTTCTCTTTTTTTGTTGGCCGTTCCGTGCCAAGATCATCTTTTTATATTGTGCCATGACAGATGCTGTGCTGGGCCGCCATTGTTCCCCATCAGTTTTTCAGGGGATACGGGGCGAGCCAAAAGATTTCCACATGTGATTTTAAAAACAACCGTCCTCCTCCTGTTCGGAGAGCCGGTGCCTTTTATTCTTTGTGTACCGCTACTGCAATCTAGAGAGTTTTGGATCAAGCAGGAAATGTTGGGATGTCATTGTCTCTATCTAAATAATGGAGAGGTATTTCTGTGATTAGAAGCGGGTCTAATTGGGAGGTATGAAAAGACTGCTGGCTATTGAAGAAGCCACAGGGAAATTGATTGCTCTCAGTCTTTTTCCTCGCAGCTATTGTCCCACACTCTCTCTGTGTTCTGTGCTCAAAAGAAAGTCAATTTCCTTTAAAAGTTGGTCCGAAGATTAAATTCCCTTCAGGTCACTGTAGATTTTATAGTCTCAAGTGTATGGGCTGCCACAGAACTTACTGTATTGTGCATTTTAACATACAGCAATTTTACAATGTTGAGTGCAAAATTTGTACCTCATTTATCTAGTCAGCTTCTTCAGCCTTTTTCATATTAGGATTTGTGGATGTCTGGAGCCTTTTCCTGCAACTTGAGATGGGAAACACCTTGGATTATGACCAGTTTCACATTGACTTTCACATTCACTATTGACAATTTAGTAGATCATTCTCTAACATGGATATCTTTTTGACATTATGAGAAAGCATGACAGCAATATCCAGTAGTATCTATACATCGAAGTATCTTCTGGAGTATTCAGAATGCAACTAAGTATCAGTTTGAAATATTTTACACCCCAGCTCCAAACAAAGAAATCATTGAGCTAAATGCTGCCCAGGTACAGGTCACTATCACAAGCAGTAAAAAGTCCAGACATAAATCTCTTATCCTTTACTTTCTGATTTTTTATTGACTGCACTTAACCCTCCCTTAGAGAAACATTAAGTGCTGAATTTGTTTTAATAGGCTGTTTTCTGCACTATTTCGGGATTATGCTAACTTATCCCCCACACCCGACCCACTGAAAAGACTGGCAGCTTGTGTAGCATTTGTGTCCCATGTACCTATGCAGAATTACATAAAAGGCCTAGGTCTGAAAGTCTGTAGTTTTTGTCCACTCTTGTGTGTTGGGTTAACAGCCTTCAACGTACACTTGTATTGTCCCATCCTAACTCTCCTCTTAGCTGCATAAAACCCTGAGGTAGCTCAGATAGGACATACACAGAATACAATTTCAATTTCAATTGGCGGTGCTGTTAAGAAGGAGCTATGGAGATGGCAATCAGGCCTAGGGGAAAAATCCTTGCTATAGCTGGATTATTGTGTGAATATCAAGCTTTGCCTTTCTATTAGTTAAACAGGCAGATGTCAAGGATGTGGGCTGTGTATTAGTGCTTTGTGTATTTGGTATGTGACTGTGAGAGCTCTGGTGTCCTCATCACATTGACTCTTTAATAAATATGCCTGCCATTCTATCAGCCAGTCAAACAACATATGAATGCTCAATGACACGCTTGACAAGGCATGCAACTGTGGAGAATTGGACACATATCGTCACACACACCGCACTCGCAGACACACAACTGGCTGATATGAATGATGGCTCTTTCACTACAGTTCAGTGTACTATCATTTTGCTGGTACTGGTTTTCCTATCTGCTATTCTCTTGTCTGTGGATGATATTGCTAAAGGCTAGTAGGTGTCGCTCGGCAAGCCATCCTAATTCTTTTTTTAGTCTATTAAAAGTGTATTTTAGTGTAGTTTCATATCTGGGGCAACAAAGGGTGGGTACATTTATTCTGCATTTATTCTGCAATCAGATACTATATCATAAATACAAGGCATCTTAAATCGATCAATCAATCAGCAAAACAAAGAGCATAAAGCCCACCTAGGTTAGGCAGGGTCCAACCTTGACAATGGCCATGCCCTAACAAACAATCATTCACATATGCATGTCTTTGGATGATGGGAGGAAGTTTTTGAGTATCGGGGTATAATTGTGTTACTTACTAGGCGGCAGAAGTGCTTCCCACCTTGTTGGCATGCACCCAGGAGAACTAACAGATGACCAGTTGACCAAAGAAACAACAGGTCGAACTTGCCAACCGTTGCCCTGTGAAGTATAGAGCCTACGTTAAAGCCAATCAAAGGCTGTCTGGTATTACATTTAAGTGTCCAGTAGTGCTTAGTGAAAGGGTTAAATCTTGTGCGCTCACACAGGACAGCCCCAGCCTGAGAGGTAATGCATGGCTGATGAGTGCTGGGCTAATGGGCACCTCTGTTAGCTGGAAATCAAATGACTGCTTCTGCATTTTAAGTCCCTCTGTCGCCTCCATTGACTGACTAAAGATATTCATCTCCGCCATGTCAAAGGGTGGGGAATCAAGTCAAAGGAGAAAGAATAAGAAAAGAAGAGCACACAAGACGGGGGAAAAAAGAAAGGCACCTGAAGACCTCACGTAATTATTAGAAACCTGAACACAAACGACAACTCATCTGGCAACGGCCCGGTAATTAATTGTCCATGAGTGCCAGGTTTTGGGAGGGTGGGGGAGAGAGGGAGAGACTGGCATATCTGGTCATTTGAAGAAAGAAAAATACAGACAAAATACAGAGATGGGATGAGGTAAGAAACAGTAACAGTTTAGAGGTCTTTGTATAAAACCAAAGACACAAAAAGAATAAGTAAAAAGAATTTGAGAGCGAAACAGTAATAGTTGAACGAGACAAGTGTGGACAGAGTGATGGATCCCATGAGCTTGTTTAATTGTTTTGTATTGACGTTAGCAGAACTCACTTTAACACTCACATTGGTTTGTCCATCTTTACTTAATTAATCTCAGTTAAATAATTAGCCTTTCCTGGAACAGCAGTACATTACTCTTACTTACTCCCTGTGGATGGCGGCCACTTTATTAGGTAGAGTTAATAAGGGTAATTTTGTGGTTATCTGAGTTGCCAATTTGTCATCTCAAACCAGTCTCTTACCAAGATTTGTCTTGAACATATATAACTTTACCTTATTAGCTATTTGAGCTCACAAGCAGGTAAATAGATCTACCTAATAACATGGCCAGGTAGGGTATGTATGGTCTGCATTTGCACAAGCAGTATTGTCCAATGGCACAGTCCAGTCACTGTCTTGTCTGGCTGCCTCTCTCACCTCCTGTGTGCCAGCCCCATAATGCACTTCTATGGCTGTTGTAAGCAGGCCGCAGTGTCTCTGAGGCCTTGTGCTACACCACCATTACTATCTGGCCTACCTCCACTACAAATTGGATG
The DNA here is from genome assembly GCA_036025475.1 of Philypnodon macrostomus. Lineage (NCBI taxonomy): Eukaryota > Metazoa > Chordata > Actinopteri > Gobiiformes > Eleotridae > Philypnodon > Philypnodon macrostomus. Next base: position 8,951 of record JAVQKC010078959.1, on the reverse strand, counting down.
AACAGGCACTGACACATTTTCAATATTATTACATTAAACCAAGTGGATTTTGATTGATAACCTAATATTGGCCTAATGCAAAACATCAATCATGGCAAGTATATTAATTATTTAATATTGTGGCGTAATTCAGAAATCAATGCTGTGTTGAAGGCACTGAGGACGGAGGAAGGGAGAGAGGAGAGAGAGATAAGGAGGAAAGGATAGCCGGGTCCCTGAAGACTTTAGAGGATTATATGATGTTTTGAAAAGAGAGATGAGCTTGTAAAATGGTGTGTGTGTGTGTGTGTGTAATGTGCGCCTAATGGATAGAGTGATCCCTTTGGCCCTGATGTGGACATTGCTGGGCTGCCCGTTCTTATGATGTTAAAATTGAAGATTAAATGCATAATAAAGCTGTGCTACAAAAATTACTTTTGAAAAGAGAATTAATGTATATGGAGTAAAGCAGCTGAAGTGAGTGGAGGAGGAGGGCTCAGACACAACATCTTCTCTGTGTTAGATTGTTTCTCACTAATTGCGCTTCATTAGCGGATTACACACACTGTCACCACGGTAACAAATGTCTTGCTGTCTGGTTGCCGGGGCCCGTCATGTATAATGAATGTGGCGGGGTGTTTGTCACAATGTAATGTAATTATAGCTAGATGAAGTTTGCCTTAAGTGGTTGACTTGTCTGCATGTGACTCACTGACAGAGCACACAATAAACAAGCACTAGTGGGATTTTATGACCTTTTGTCTCCAGTGGTATTTTATATACTATATAAATACAAATGCCTCTTATTCTATTATAACGTCATATAAGAATGTTGACAACTAGGGCTCCACAATATTACATGTAATATGTATAGTATTATCAGATTTGGGTCTACTTTTGACATAGGCAAATCTATAAATGTATATTGAAGCAGAGATGGGTGTAAATCAAAACTTCACTAAAGACTAAACATGAGGACTGTATTAAGACTAAATCAGACTTTTAAAATATTTTTATTTGGACAGTTTGTATTTTTTTATTGAACTAAACAATTATTTTGAGTGTAATTTTCAATCAGATGGAAGACCATAACATTATTACCCTACATTTCATTTCTTGCTCAATGGATATTGCATTTTCCAATTTTGCAAAAACAACACATTTGCAATATACTGTATTGTGCATCACTATGCTAACATTATTTACAAATGGTGACCCGTGACCACTCATTTGTTGACATGCTCTGTGGTCGCATGGTCTACTATGAGCCCTGTCTCCTGGATGGATAGATGGATGTAGGAAGGAGAGGGGGCCCTAGAGTGGGATGGATTAGACAGTATGTAATTTTAGCGACGGTGTAGATTTACACTATGATGCTGCCGGCTGCATTAGCAACTGAAGCCTGTCGATAAACCTTTCTCTTTCAACACACACACACACGCACACACCTGCACGCACACACACACACACACACACACACACACACGGACAGTGAATTGCCCTGGATGATGTTGTCAGTAATGGCGGCCATGTATGGTGAGGGGTGGGCTGTGTTTGTGTTCTCTTGATCTTTAGATTTCTAGAGCTGCAAATTTAAAATGTGCCAAAATTGCATCTATTATTTACTGCCAATTTGCTCAGTTAAAAACACCCATCTCCCGCTCTCCTTTCTTCACTCATCATCATTCTGCCATTCCTGCCCTGATAATCATACACACATTTTGTATTAATTCACAGATAATAAGCTCTGGGTTTTGTGTCTGTAGTTTTCAAATTATGATTATGACTGCAACGGGGAGGCAAGACTAGTTAACCTCTGTCTGTTCTCACACCAACACATGCTAGAGTTAACTGAAATGTAGACAATAATTGCATTTTTGGATTGGCTTAATTTTGTTGTTTTGCATCTCTTTTTTTGTATTATTTTGCTCATTTCTCAATCTGTGTTCATTTATTTGTCTCAGCTTATTCCCTAAACTAAAGCCTATTTCTGCAGCTATTGGTTAGATGGGGAATGGCCAGTTTAGCTATTTAGAGATTATTCACTTTTGGATATTTTCCAATCTCATTTATTTTTTTTCATTGAGATATTTCAAAATTTGCAGGTGTGCCTTTTTACACCTTCTATTAAATGCCATTGTATGTCAGCATTCTATTTTGAAGTGAATGAAATGTGTTGCTTGTGTTGCAGGGACCCCGGGAGCATCAAATCCAAAGGCTTAGAACATCTGGTAAGTTTCTGTTTGATAACCTTTTCTTCTTTATTCTCCATTTACATACAGTAGTTGCACATGTGCACGCCAACTCACACTTTGATATCTGCATCTCTAATAAAACCTCTGCCATGGATTTGAATACCTGCAGCTAACAGGCATGAGACAGAGAACAGAGATAGAGAGCCCTCCCCCTGGGACTTATCCTGCTTTTATTGAACTTTCAAAAAATCTCTTTCCAAACACAGATTATACATGCTTTTAATTTTGTTTTTAGTTGTGGATAATTGTAAAATAATGCTGTATGTTTTGAAATGCATGGATTGCAGGAAGGGCTGCATGGTGGCAGAATGGTTGGTGTTTCTGCCTCCCAGCAAAAGGTTGTGGGTGCGTTTCACAGACCGAGAAAATCTGATCTTTTTGGGTAATTTGAGTCTACATTAGGGCTGCACAATTTTGAAGACATCTAATTGCGATTTTTATGAGAAATGTCGCATTTAGATTTGTTATTGTATTTAAAACCAAGATTTCATAGTTCATAGACTTCATAGACATAGAAAAAACGTTTTTAACATATATCCGGCTTCCTTTCAACACCCACAGACATGCATTTTATAGGCAAATTGGTGAATCTAATACCACGCCTTAGACCCATTGTTGCTGGGATAGGCTCATCACCCCTTATGGGAAAAAGCGGAAGATGACTAGACACACTAACACACATGTTATCATCCATTCTCATCTCAGCCATATGACTTATTTCTCCCACTGACGACCTCCTCATGGGACCCTTAAGAATTTAATAGCTGACGTTTCCAGGGGTTTCGCTGCTACTTGTCTTTAATACAGGGTCAAAGTACCATGCAACAGAGTGAAGAGGTTCTGTCTTTTCTTTTTGGGTGTGGATGCGCTAAGGTTTGATGTGACCCGTATTCCAGGGGATAAATTATAGACAGGGGTCAGGGAGGGTCCCGGCTCTCCGTGGATGTCACATGACCTCTATCCCTCGTCTCCCTGCATACTAAACTGCACCCTACGCAAATGACCCTGCATATGACACGCCACTGACCGACCATGAAATTCAAACGGTTCAAACTCAGTTCTGTTGGAAGCTTATGATATAGATTTGACCTCATACAAAGAAATAGCATAGTTTTACACCCTAATATGGTTTCAGAAGTAATGCAGAAATATCACATTTCTGAATTTGAAGTTTTGTGTCATTTATTTGATACAGTTGCTGTCTCATTTTAAGTATGTAGATGGGAGTGTATGCATATGATTGATGTTGTACTCTATAAAAAGTAGTGTGAATTATTCAGCAGAGGATTACATGCATAAACAGCATTAATCAATGTGTGTATTGACAGTTTTATCTTGGCAAACATTAGGTAGCAGAGTCAAGTTGAGTTGTTTGAAGGAAAGTGAACACTTTTATGGAGGATATGGAACAGTTATAGGGTGCTGTACAAAGCAGCCACATGGTATGCTAGTCGTGAAGTCTACATAGACGTATTCACTAAAGAGTGTTTAAACAAAGTTACTTTGTTAAAGTCACCTTGAATTATAGATCATTGGATTGACTTTGTGTGTTGTAAATACTGTTTTCATAGTTCATATTGTCTTAAAAATAATGATGGCACAGAAAATGTGAATATGGGTGTTTTACTCTATCTTGGCATGGGTTTGAGTGGGTGTTTTCATTGTTGATTTTCTAGTGTATGCTCTAAGTGGACCTAGAGGGACAGAATATAACATGTATGTTCATTCACACATACTACATTCACAGCAAGGTTTTCTAATTTGTCCATGTTTACATGTAGAAGAGATAATTAAACTAATATTTTCCAGGCACTGATGCAGTTTGAAATGCCTTGCCTGCATGGAAAGTGTTGGAAACTAGTATCTAGTAGTAGTCTTCTCATCAAAATTAATCTGAACAAATATTTGCTCACATGCATCTGTAAATATATTTGATCAGTGGAAGATTGTATGTCTGGAGTAAATTGAATACCTAAATACCAAGTGTTGAATTTATGGGTGTGTTTATGCTTATAGGGAGATTGCACCCCAGTCGTCAGATGCCTGTGGAGTGCAAGACTGTTATTACGATTCGGGACATGGGACTGTAAATAACAGAGCTTGACTCTCTCTCAGGTGGCACTGAGACGCTGTTCGAGATGTTGTTTTGCTCTATATCACACATGTATATCCCTGCAGACTTCAGAGCAGGCCTTTATGACTGTCAGTTGATGTACCGCTTTTACTACATCAACCATATTGTGATATTGCAAAGCTCAAGTTGCATTTTGCTTTCAGCTCACAACTTTTTAACTTTGGCAGTGTTTTTTTCAGCTTGTTATAAAGAACAACAGCACCAATTCTAAAGGTTGTGTACAATTTAAATACCAGAATCAAATGGTTTGCAAACCTCATAAAATCATATTTTATTCAGAAACATCATCTATTGAAACAAAATTATTCTAGAATTTTGCTTCATTGGATGCTCATCATTTTCATCAAGAAAACGTTTTTCAGAACTGGAAATTACAATATAAGAAATAACCTTGTTTTTAAATAGCTTCTTAATGTGTGCATTAGTGCTGTCAATTGATTTTTTTTTAAATCATGATTAATCACGATTCATTAAAAGTTTTCTTCTTCTTTTTTTTATGAGATCAAGCTACCACCACTAGCCCCCTTAAGCTTCTATCGCTGCCCCTGCTAAAGCCCTGGTCGAATCAGACGGTCATAGTTGTACTTCCTCATCACTACACAGGGCCATTTGGGGACTGCAGACTGAATTTACTGCAAAAACTTTAAACAGGACATCTAGACAACAGAATTCTGTTGTTTTTGTGAAACTACAGCAAATGTATTGTGAGAGAAACACAGTTTAAGATGGTGGGTCCAGGCGTGTGTATAGTGCCTATTCTTTTCAATGGACCTATACTGAATCAGCGATATCTCTGCAAATATAAAACCATTTTTTGTCAAATAAAAACTGTTTTGTAGATCGAGGTCTGTAGTATGTCTTTACGAGCTGAATACTTTTTAGCATACAGGATGTCCGCCAAAACAGTAGTGCGATTAATCTGCGCTAATTAATCAATAACGCGTCAATTATTTTGGATTAATCGCAAATGTTAACACTGCGATCTTGCCCTAGTGTAAATAAATATTATCAAGATATTTATTGTAACAGTGGAGTGGGGCATTTTAGTTTTTTCCTGATGAAGACCTTGTTTGTGTATTAAGTTACACACATAAGCAGTTACTTATGCAGTAATTAGTCGACCAGTTGAGATGTCAGTTGCATTTTGTTGTGATGTGTTTTATTGTTACTGTTTGTACAGATTGTCTGAACATGATCAGTAAGACTGAAGTTAATTGCTCCCAGTGCTCCGAGTTACTTTCTTTTTTCTACACTACATGCACATGCACAAGCGAGCACACACATAAACAAGTAACTAATTTTGAGGCCCATTATTTTTGCTCTGGGAAAAAAAAATGGAGTGAAAGAAGTGGCCTACACCAGCTAATCAGTCCAGATGTGCTGGTGCTTCTCAGAGGGAAGTAGAAAAAAGCCTGCAGCTCGATCAATATGTGAAGAATCGGCCTCTTCTTCAGGATTACGGGCTCAATCAGCAGCTGTAGCCACTGTTTTAACGTCCGCGCGGCAAATGGAGCGATGGGAGACGAGAGGAGAGTGAAAGAGACGTCATTAGTTTGAGGAGAAGTAGTTGATGAAGACATGATGGTGGACAGTGGGCCACAGTTCACGCCAGGGTTGTAGGTTCACATAAGGTCATGGCTTATCAAACTGACAAATTTACTACATCTAGATATCTAGATGGGATAAAGTTAATTATCTCAGTCAACAAGGGTTTGTTTTTGGATGGCATTAGTTGGTGCGTCACATGTTGCCAACGATCTCATATGACCCTAGTAGCCATCTCTGAATTCACAAAATATTAGACCTGGGCTATAGCAGCAGAAGGCCATGTCCTGGGTCACATTTTTAGTTACTGGGTCTGCCTAAACAGCTAAAGATTTTAGGGTGCACTAAAGTGTAAGCCTGCCCGCCATATGGTTCTAGTTGTACTTGTTTACCATTGTATTGGACATTGATGTGATGTGAAGTCAAGTTTGCAGCCTCCAGTTGTCTTATAAATGGCTTACTGCAGGGCGACTGTTGTTGTCTAGTACATGTCCCCGAGTGAGTTGAAGAGTTTAGGTCAAATAGTCAGTTTGCCCCATTGACAGACAGAAAGCAGCAGCAGCTGAGGTTGTACCACTTTGAACTCTGTGAAATGGTTCATAAAAGTTAAGCACTCATAATTGAAATGGTTCTTCTCTTTATCCATCTTTATCTAATTTTGTTAGGCTTAAATTAACTCATTAAACACTTCGCTCTTATCTTTTATGCCCTTTGTATTTTGCCCGTCTTTCCCTCTCCTGATATGATTACATGGGATAAGGCGGCTAAAGCTGCACATGCAAAGATATCCCATACTGATAACGCAGAGGGGATGGGGTGTTGATAATTGGCAAACAGATTTCCATGCTTATTACACTAATGATTTCATGATATTTGATGTAGCGGCTCTGTTTGGGAGGGGGTGCTGGGTGCAAGAGGGGGCGGGGGCTCTTTCTCTCTCATCTCTATGGCGCAGCTAAATGATGGAGTAATTTGAGTGACCTCTGACACGGGGCAGGCCTAGACATAATTGCTTGTCATTCTGTTGTGCAAGGAGGAGAAGAGAAGGCAGAAGGCGTCACAGACGTAGCCCCTTGCATACCAAATATTTAACTGTTTCTGTCGATTCACTTCTGTCCCAAAGTCTGTTTTACTATTTTTATCCCCCTAAAATAAGAACACACCACCCATATACAAAAAAGAAAGATGGCATTAATTTCCAAATGATGATATTACATTAAGAACAGCGATTTTCATATATCAGTACGCGTGAACTAGTCCCTTTACTGTATGTGCTTCATCTTAATGGCATCTCTGGATGTCAAGGGCATGGAGGAAATTAAATCGGAAAGTGCAGATAGACCAAAGAAGATATTATCTCTGGATGATTGCAGTTTTGATAGGTATTCCAGTGAATTTCATTTTCTCCGGATGGGAAGAAGATGAGTTAGCCTGCACATTTGCTCATTTTTCTTCTACATGATTTATGTGAGTTGAGTATAAAACTGCAACCCCCAACACTGCCGCCACCATCACCACCACCACCCCCATTATCGGGAACACATACATGCATCCACACACTAGTGAATAAATGGATAGGAGTAGGAGCAGTTTGTGCACTAAAATGTATGCTTGTGTGTGTTTTTGTGTGCCGCAGATAGCAGGCGAGCCATCAGCAGGAATGATTTCAGCTAGACGAGGGACTGCCATTACTCAGAGTTGTTTACATTCTAAATACGTAATGAAATCTTGTTGGTAATAATGACGGGAATAAAAGTTTGGGAAATTGTAAAAGTGGTGAAGTTTGAGAAATGAGCCCCGGCCTCTGAAATAGCATTTGGGGGCAGGAAACGACATTATTATGCAGTGCTCCTGCCTTCCCGAGACATGAAGATGAACTGCTGGCGGGCCATAAAATGCTGTTAGCCTTAGCCTGAAGTATGGCACATTGTAAAAAGCGCCCTGATCCCCATATTGCCATTATATATAAAAGTATAGCCATACACAACATTATTTTTCATATAAGATGAGCTCCAATGCTAAGGCGCTCCAGACCCCCCTTCAAATGCATATATACACTGATAGGCAGATTTTTTTTTCCATCCTCATAAAATATATAAATAAACATATTGCCATGGAACCCATCTCTGCCCTGATCTTATAGACCTCGATATTAAAAACAGAAATATTGCATTTTCTAGGGGCTCTGTTTTCCCCCTGTCCTCTTTTGGGTATGGGATAAAGCTGTGGCAGTTGTTTAGGAGTTGGGAGGGAGCGCGAGAAGGAAATGCAGAGCAAGCCTGAGTGAAATGCAACAAATGAAAGAAAATGGAAACAGATGAAGACTTTAAGAACATAATGAGATGAATATTGGGGGCATATAAAGAGAGTTAGCCGAGGTGGATGCCGTGAGTTCACATATTGAAATGGTTTATTGACAGTAAATAATGGTTACGTTGGAGCAATTAGGATTAATGTTAGAAGACCCGATGATGCGACGATTGTGGCAGTTTTTGAAAGTTGTGAAGGAGTGATATTTTGACTAGCTTATTTCAAGCTGGTCTTAATGGGTTTATTTTTAATTTTTCTGTAAGTTGAAAGGCATTACAAGGCAACCACTTGTCTCACCAAGGATACTCTTTGGGTCTTTGGGATTTGGGATCACTATCTGTCCTCAGCGATAATGCAACATTCATGATTCACATTACCGAAATAACATTGAATATTAAAAATGACCAGAGAGTAGACATTTTCTGTTTGCATTAGTCCCTCATTGAGTTGTATTGTTTTTACCAAGTAATAATAGATTAATAGCGCTTATACATATATACATATATATACATACATATACATATACATATATATATATGTGTGTGTATATATATATATAATATGTATATATACAGTGAAGAAAACAAGTATTTGAACACCTTGCTATTTTGCTATTTCTCCCACTTAGAAGTCATGGAGGGCTCTGGAATTTTCATCGTAGGTGCATGTTCACTGTGAGAAAGATAAACTAAAAGGAAAAATCAAGAAATCCCAATGCATGATTTTTT
>JAVQKC010078941.1:0-29615 GCA_036025475.1 Philypnodon macrostomus | reverse complement strand
TGGTTTTGACAAATGACAACCACTCTGCTACATGTAGGTGATGTCAGAGCCTGGTTAGGAAACATTAGTGAATGTACCTCACATTGTATGTTTATTTAATGTACACATTAGTAACAGTTTTAGTTGTTGGCAAAACAACTGACAAAATCTAACTTTTTTTTGTAAATCTAACTTTCATTTGCCTCCATTCTGAAATTTTTAACATGCTATAGGACAAACAGTTTAAAGGGTCTATAGCCAAATGTGAACCCCCAATTTACACCTAATGTAACTTTAGTGTATCAAACACGCATATCACAGACATACGTAAATAAACCAGATCTGTTTTGTTAATGCATTGTGCAAATACAATGAGGACGAGCAATATCTTAAAAGTACTGAACACACATGAACAATACTGACAGTGACAAATTCACACACATTTCAGCATTTCCTGCTAATGCTGAAATGAACACCACAAAAGCAGTGATGTGATAAATGTAAATGATGCATATTACACCATTTTCCCCATTTGTTATTGTGGCACTGAGACAGAGCTCATCCTCTGTTAATATATATATACGATGGTGTATATCAAGTCTTTATTGTAAACTATTATTTGACAGTAATTTACCATACAGCCGTTAATGTAAATGTATCTGCTATCTCACTGAAAAATACAGGAGAATATCAATGTGTCATATTCATAACCACAATATGCATCTTGTGAAATGTTTGTTATGGTTTATAAGATATGCCACTCTGAGCCATTTAAGCAACAGCTGTATGTTATAGGTATTATTGCATCCTGTCCAGGTGTGTACTTCTAGTTGGAGATCAAAACCTACAGCCAGAAAAACAATGCATCAAACAGTTCTAATATATCTCACAGAATACCTACTAAGTGAAAAATGTTGTGCATAGAAAGGAATCAGACTCAGTTGACTTTTTGGAAATAACTCATAAGTGAAATTCTTTTGCAAATAATATTTCAACGATATAACACAAAAACAAAATGCCGGATCAGTTTCAACAATTGCACACAGGTACATACCATAAAGACGCCAAACTGTAATGATTTGGGTACTTCTACGATGAATATTAATTAAGTAATTAATTAATAACGGGCCAAAACTGTGAACGCAATAACTCAAAAAGTTTTGCTGGATCTTTTTCAACTGTTGCACACAGGTACATATCATGAAGATGCAGAACTGGATTGAGTTTGGTACATCTTCGATTAATGACAATTAAATAATTCACAAATTAATTAATGTTTTGATGCACTTTTATTGAGCCAATAATCCTGCTGAACATAAACAAAATCGCATGATTTTTTGCATATTGATCTGGGCTAGTGTATATTTAATGTACATAGGCACATTACAGAGGTCAAATAAAGAATGCCTCTATAGCGCCCCCATGTTTATGACCCCCATGGGACTTTGGACACACTTACTTTGGCAGAGAGCAATGAAATTTGGTACAGTGATTCTCTACATTGTACCCAACATAAAATATCATTATGGCCCCACCGTACAACAAACAGGAAGTTGTCCATTTTGGATTGAAATTGGGATGTCAGGTATATTTGACAGCCTTGTTATCAATTGACTGATTAACCTAACAGAATCTAAAGAGCTATACGAATAATCTGCATTACTGATATTACCCATCACATACCTAATGGCTGCTTTTCTAATCAAAGGCCATTATACCATTTCTAGCCCCCTAGAAATACCCAAGTATAATTACATGTGCTCTTTCATTTGGCTAGCTGCTTAGACAATATGAAACTGGTGCACATGATAGAATAATAGGAACTATTCCAAAGATAGCACATTGTCACAGACCACAAGACCTCATGCTCTCCGAAAGGGTTCAGGTGATTCATGATTCAGCTTCCGAGACTACACCACCCAGACGCTAAAGCTAGCCTCTGCAACCACCTGTTCTCCTTCCAAAACCACAGGTGACCAAAAAATACGAAGTTAGCAAAAATGAAAGTTTCTAGTGAAGAGATGTTTGCAGACACCCCCAAAAAAATATGGCATAGGAGATGAGAGGTTTCACATTTCAGTCTGCTGAATAGAGATATAAAGACAACGCATATTAGCCTGTGTGTGTGTGTGTGTGTGTGTGTGTGTGTGTGTGTGTGTGTGTGTTTGCTAGTGGCAGATAACGAGGCACCACACGGCCACTGTGTGTTTACTCTAATTAACTACATCAATACTGTCAGACAGCTTTTCCCAGCTTTCATCAGCTCCCCAAGACCGCCACAGAGCCTGCACAATGAGCCCGTCAATCACAGCCCGGGCCCCTTCAAGCTAATCTTAGTCTTAAAAACAAAGGAATGAGGAGAAGAGGCAAAGTGATTCAATTTATTCCACATTGGAAAGAGTTGGACCCAAACGAACTCAGAAATGGACTTTTATTGTGTATTCAAGCTTTGTTCAATTTCCATGCTCCACCTGTTTGTTTTTGATGTAGTTAATAGTCAAATCAACTAGCATTTTTCAATAGCTTCCATGCTGTTTCATTAAAAAGTACAACAATTAAAGAGTCTACCTTGATACTGTACTGCTTTGGGGTCAATGCGATCTAAAGCTGTTGTTCTGGAGTGAATGAAGCATCCTTAACCATCTATGTGCATAACAAAAAATAGCTTTGGAAGAGTTTACCCAGTGTTCTCTGTCCCTGGAAGTAAAAGAAAAACTGATGCAGACATACATAAATGTAGGACCGTGTAGAAAGCAATGTTCATTTTAAGTGTGATTTCATTACCTCGATATAGAATTCTGTGCTGCACTGGTGGCACATGGACAAAGCATGAATTCCAATGCCAGTCCAGGCTCCTCACTAATGATTGCTGTAAACATAAACATTGTGAATCCTGTTCAACTTAGAACTTCTTTTTCAGAATGACTCACACCACCTCCTCAATTTTAAGGGCCTGTATCAGAGCGCTGTAGCTGGAGCGTGCCACATGTTAGACGTGGCCTGCTGCGCTCATTACAGTTGTTGGTGAAATTAGTGACAGAGGGCGGAGCTGGAAAGTGTGCCATTAACAAGAAGATCGGCGGGAGCAGTTCGGCTCGGCATACTTCCTCCTACGCTCGGCGGAAAGCCCCATTATTGTTCTGTAATAAGCACCGACCTCTTCACGTCTCTCACATGCCTGTTTGTGTGTGCGTAACATCCATCCAACAACATCATTACCAGGGCTTTGTTTGAAGCTAGCACCACCTCCTCCTCCTCCTCCTCTGCCTCATCTGTTCTTTCTTGGCACGCTCAGAGGAAGGAGGAAGCAGGAAAGGAGAAAAGATGAAGAGTTGAAGGGAAGAAGTGTGTTGGCCGGATTAGCATATGAGACACATGGTGAGGGGTGAAGATTGGGTGCAGGAGCAGATGCACATTTACATATGCACCGTAGGGCCAGCGGTGTGTACAAACTGTAGGTGGGTCTGGGCCATAGGGGTAAAAATATATGTATGGATAGTGTAAGTGTAAAAGAGCAAGGTGGAGCAGAGAATGTGAATGAATGATCTAGAAAGCTATAGCCCGCTGGAAATCCTTTGGGATTTACTTATAGTTCATTATATCGGCCAAACAAAAGTTTTGGTAATATTATGGAATCTCGCGATAACTCCAAAAAGAACTACTGGATCAGTTTAAAACTGTATACACAGTTACATATCGTAAAGATCCCGAACTGGATTGAGTTTGGTACTTCTACGATTCCACAATTAATTAACTAATTAATGCCCTGATGCAATTGAGCCATTAATCCTGCTGAAGATAAACAAAATCGCAAGAATTTTGGCACATTGATTAGGGCTAGTGTATATTTAATGTACATTGGCAAATTAGAGTCAAATAAAGAATGTGTCAATAGCGCCCCCATGTTTATGACCCCTATGGAACCCTGGACACACTTATTTTTGTGGTACAGTGATTCTCCACAATGTACCCAACATAAAATATTATTTTAGCCCCAGCCTACAACAAACAGGAAGTAGCGCCCCCTATAGACTGAATGAATAATGCAGTTTTAAAATTTGCCAAAAACATCCTTCACAAACATCCAGACAAATCAAAGAATTCAAATAGGCCTTTACCATATTTGACATGATTTGGGGGCGGGGTCTCTTAATTGCTCGTTAACAATATAAAAACCCAATGTCTGGTTAAGGTGCCCGGATGGGGCTGTTTCGCCAATATACACCTTGCTGTCGACAGCGTGGGCCTAGTTTAAACACTACAGCGTAGAAATTATATAATAAACATGTACTAATGTGGATAAAGGTGTAGTCCGTAAGATTTCTAAAAATAAGAACATTAATATAAAAAAAGAAATTCTTAGAATTTCCTATTTGACACTATTCAATGATGTGAAGGTTGTGTGTAGAGGTCCAGGGAAGGGACTAAAGTAAATCTCAAATACTATTGGTCAAAGTGGTGACCCAAAAACTCTGATTTGATGTTGCTGTAGAGGCCAGGGAAGGGACTAAAGTAAAATAATAAATTATGACAGATTGCCTTTTTCATTTTAGGAAACTTACAGACTTCACCTTTAATCACCAGATCATTTCTATGCATCACTCTATAAAAATACATATCTACTTTTCCACTGAGAACATTAGATCATACTTTATTGATCTGTAATTATGAAATTCAGAACCAAATGAAATGAGTCTCTCAATGGTAAAACAACATCAGATGGTCTTAACCAGATCCATGAGGTAATGTATGTAAATGTCTTATGCATGTAATACATTTTTCTGCTTACTTCACGTGTTATCTTCTGCTTGTCTGCCCTGTACAATCTTTGGTCACAGGTTAGCCTGACTAACCGATAGCAAAAAATGCAGCAAATATTTAATTGGAATCCAACATACCACCAGTTGATCTTTAAATGTACATAGTTTCTTGTATGTGACACTGAATTTATAATGTTCCGCCAATCCAACTTTCTTACAAGCTATCAAAAAGAGATGATTTGCATTACATTAAGCGTAGAAAGAAGCAATTGAATGAATTTCATGCAGAAATGTGCAAGAGGAAATTGTCATGACGTGAGCGCACACACATTCATGTTTGATTTTTATTCCCTCAAAAAATACTGCACCACTGTGGAGTGATACTGTTTCATGCTAGAACAGTTGTATTTGAACACAGCGACATATTCACAGTTCAGATGAATCAGAAGTCATGGATTTGGGGCCTGTGTGCTCACATCCAAACGCAGTGATCACATTTGCATGAGGCGACGAGATGGATGGCGTCCCGTTTCAGGGGCATTGTTCCCAGTCCAAGTCCAGGCGAGGCCTTTGATTTATAAAGGATGAAATGGGACTAGACTTGTTCCCAGAGATCCCCAGTTGGCTGTGTGCATAGCTTTTACCACTTTGACGGAGTTCTGAGTGAATACATAAATGCTAAAGATGCTAGCTGTGGCTTCAAGCTGTAAGGGTTCTGTTTGAAAATGAGAAGAGCCAGAGTAATGCCTTTATTCAAATATTTTAGTAGCAAACTGGTGGCCCACATAGATTTAGAATTTTGGAAATGCTTTGCTAAATATGTATATTTGAATTCATGTGAGAGTGTGCAATTTTGTGATTGAAGGGTTGTTGTATACATTTCCATTAGCCCTGCAAATGACAGGCCATTGTTCACGGTTTGCTCTGTCAAAGGCCCATAGTTGCTGGCTCAAGTCATCAGAGTGAAACACTTACATCATCAGTATTGAGCTGCAGCCAATTCATCTTCTGCTGCTTTCCTCGTTTGTTGTCACAGATGCCACCGGGACTATGAGCCTTTGGTGTGGGTACACCCTGGACAATGGCCAGTAGTCACAAGGCTGACACACAGACATACACAGAGAGACTACCATTCACTCGCACAATACATGCATTTTTTGGGGCGGTGGAAGAAAGTCGCTCTGCTATGGTGCTCTATTTTAACTAATTCAATATTTAAAAAACATACATAATCTTGAGAAGGATGTCTAAAATCATGCAAAAATAAAATAATCCACCCTGCATTATTGTCAAACTACACCAAATTTTTCAAAATAGTGCTTGACCCAATTGCATTGTGAAATGAATTCGCACTAAGGTCTCTGAGGAGGATCAGTCTCACAGCTGGACCAGAACTACTATCAGTGGTCTGAAGAGCACACAGATGTTGAAAAATACACAAAGGTATCCACAGGTTTTTACTATAGCCAATAACTGAACTTTTTTAAAGTGCACTTGACTAGTGATTATGGGCTTATTCTAAAGAAATAGCCTTTATTTTTACAGTATGATTCCTTATAAGCACCAACGTTTTTAAATTGATCAGAGAGCATACGACCATAAAAAAAACATCACTGCAACCATTAAATTTCATATTTCTAATTCAAAATATGCATTTTGTCTGTACTTAAATTGCTTCATTTGTGAATACAGTCCAGACCAAGGTTATACTCCCCATGAGAACATTTTTTCCTGAAAAACATTGATTTGTATTGTTTTGTCGTTTCTGTTCCTTTATTGATTACAGTAAGGAATCTGATACAGTTTAGGCGGCTGTATTCAGGGACAAAGTGCTGAAAGCAGGTATTAAGGCCAAGTTCCTGGATGTTGTAATGAATACTGTGCGTACATGAGAAAAATAATGACTTTTTTCAGTCGGTGTGTCATTGTGTGGTTGTGTCCGTGGCCTTTGTAGGTCAGCAGGTTAATATGATAAGCCAATGTCATCGAGAGAGTGTAGAACCAGTGCATTGCAGATTGGACGGGATTTATGCTGCAAAGTTGAAGATAACGGGGATTAGCAAAGCACCAACAAATGACACGCACAGATGACACAGGTCTGCAATAGAGAGATCACAGAAATCAGCCATACACAGTGACTTCAGCAGACTGGTGAAAAACATACTGAATGTACATTACTGTCCGTCAATGGATGTATTGACTGTACTGCAAAAAGAGTAACATCATACATAGAACTATAGAATCAGTAACAAAACCAGCCCCAGCCACATACAGTGGTAAATGGACAGTGTTTTTGGCACTATATCACACAAAGGTATTAAATCCTTGGGGGAAATCATCCCTGAATCTACATGGTGTTTCAGATCCACACTAAAACCTTAAAAATAAATGCTTCCCTATTATTTACTATTAACCTATTATTGATAATCTGTCAATATATTTTGAGTTACAAACCAAAACAAGCCACAAAATGTTTTCTTTGGCAGTCAAAGGTGAAAGGTCAATGGTGATTTACAACACCAGATCAGTAACACTAACATTTACAAGCTAAGGACCACTTTGGCGTAAAGAACATTTTTGGATCACCTAATGTTGCCTTATAGAGAGTGAGTTTTTAATTTACAAGTCAACTTACCTGTGCTTATAAAATTGCTTGAGAAGTCATGGAGTAATTTGAGAAGCACTAAATAAATTAAGATTTTTCATTACATCTTCTTATAAAGTAAAAACACTAGTGGTCTGTGAGAAGTAACTTCAACCAGACAACCACAAACAGTTTTTGTCTGACTGACAAAATGTCAAAAAGACACACACGTTTTTATTTAGTGGTTTCTTTTTGCATCAGGGATTGACAGATTTTGCCGGCGGAAAGCCTTGTGCCAAACATTAGTCTTAATAATACAATCTCTGCAAGTTGAATGGGGACTCTTTACTTTGAAGAGATTACACCTTGAACAAAAGAATATATAGTGCTCAGAATGTGGTCCAAGTGCTGTATGTGTCTGGACAGACCCTCCTCTCACTGGTGCACATGGAGCACGGAGCTGTGCGCTGTGGGTGTGTACGTGAAGCCACATGCGGCGCCCGGAAAAAATAGAATCCTTGCCTATTTTGTCCAGAGTGACGGATCTGGACACGCACAGCACCACAGCTGGTGTGAATGAGCACAGACTTCAGTGGTTTCTTTTTCCTGCAAGTCAGTGTGAATTAGGCATTAGCCTTTTAGCAAGTTCATTATAAAAAGATGTAATAGTTGAGGTTTTTAGTCAAAAGTAAAATAAAATACTCAACTAAAGAGATGAAAAGTAGATTTTTTAGCATTTTTATAGTAACCTCACCCCTGAACTAGACTGGCACTGAATACTTCTATCTGTAACATGTTTTTATGTGAACATTGAATTGGAACATATGGGCTATAACTTAAATAAAGATCATGTGTATATTTCACAAAGCTGCTGTTAGATTAGTTTTACATTACATTACCATTTCTCGCTTTAAGTTTCACCTTCAACTGGTTTTGCTTGAGCAAATTATTCCAATAGACCTATGTTTCACCTTCCCTTATGGCGTTGTCATGGCAATTTCTTATTATATTTGACTGTATTAAAGCAATGAATTAGTAACTTCAAAAGTGACGCATGGATATACATTTTTGTTTTTGAAGGAGGTTAAATTTATGCTCTACGTGTATGTAAAAGTGTATCCAAATTGATTTGCGATTCTCAGCACATTAGCATTTAGATGTGGAATTCTCTATGCATTCCCTTTTCATTCAGATATTGGGTTCCCCGGGCTCTGCATCACATTTGTTTCTGGGGCACTGAAGCACTACCAACACCACATGATGTAAATGTTTGTTATTCTTGCAACATGGCCACAACGCGACTGGCCACACGGACGTGAACAGACGGCTACCTGCAGGACACTGTTGAACTGCCCACTGAAAGATGACCGGAGAATAACAAAACTCTGAGAGAAACTGTGGCGAATGTTGTTTTGATGTTACAAAATGACTGCCAGGTCTTAAAAGATACCTAACCAACAGTATATTATAAAGTGTGTGGCATACAGGAAGTCTGGACATAATTGTTGAGAGCTCACAGTCCAAACAAGTCATATTTAACATCTGATTACTCATTTGGGTTTTGGCACAGGAAAGGTGGACATTTTGGCAGAACATAGATAAATTGTGGTCTTTATTTGAGTTGTGTTAGGAATGACATTGGACATAAAACTGTGTTCTGGATTTGGTGCAGAAAGTACACTGGCATAATGACCATCTACCCAACTCTTCATACATAATGTCAAGGTGTAGGTTCAAGAAAAATACCAGAAAATGCAGGAATCAAGCAACCGCTCTACTTCCTGAGTCACTGTTTTCCAAATGAATCCAACCAACCCACCCAGAAGTGCAAGGTTGTTGCTTGCCACTTCCTTTTCTATTCAAATTATTATTGGGAATTGTTTGTTTGCAGTTTTTCATGCTATACCCCACAAGCTACCAAAATGGCATTGTGAGTTTAATTTGTTCCTTCACTGCGAGCTTCTAAGCAGAGTATGGGGTCAGTCTGTGGCACAGACTTCATCTAGTGCTGCAAACATGGCAGGCTCTTGATGTTCTGGCGTTTCAAAACTGATCAGAGCCCTCAAACACGTCCAGTTTCATCAACCGCAGGATAAAGACAAGTCTCCCCAATCACCCCATGTACACACAACCCTGCCTTTCTAGTGTAAACACCATTGAACCTTTGAAGAAATAGATTCCAACACCCCTATACACCACTATGGAGTTTTTTTACTGCAATGAGAGGTTGAAAAAGAGTCAGGATGCTCCATTTGGGAGTTTAAATTGACCAAAAATATAGACTTTTGACTTTGTGTGGACACCTAGCATTCTCATGAGTCACTGAAGCGCATCGCAGCAACCATATGCCTAAAGCGGTGTGAACTCTGGACAGTGGCCAGTTAGTCACAGGGCTGACACAGAGACATGCATAGACAACCATTCAGTGAGTGCGTTTCCAACCATGCCATTCAAATCTAACTGACTTCCAGCACCTCCACCTTACTATAAATAACTACAGCAGATGCCATCACTACTTACATTTATCGCTATAGAAAATATAATAATTACACTATAGTGTTATATAGATGTGAACACAGCCCTGATGTACTGTCATGTTGCATTCTGGGTTATCCCATACAGAGGCTCCACAGTAGTTGTCCATAGTGTCAGAGATGCTATGATAAATGGGGCCACACTGACTTTAATTGTAGGTCAGCTGCAGCAGTACCCTATAGGCCTACTTGTAAAAGCCCAAGGTGCTCTCTGTGTCAAATTTAATAGAAGACCTTGCACCTTTCCTGGCCCTGAACCCAAAAGCTACTGCATGTGTGGAGTTGTTAAATTGGTTAAAATTACTCCCATTGTGAGGGGGTCCACAGTGGTGGCAACAATGAGGCTGTGGGTTCAATCCTAGGGCTGGCTGACAACTCTCTCTGAGTGGAGTCTGCATGTCCTCTCATCGTCTAAAGACATAAATACGTAATGATGAGTACACATTGAAGTGAATCACTGTGAATGGTTGTCAGTCAGTCTCTTACTCAACCCTCATAAATTGTAATTGCCCAGTGTGTAGTCTTGATAGTTTAAAAATTGACCTGCTCTTCCAAAATACAGTTGTTATTGGTCCCATGGTCTAACATATTAGGGATACAGTGCCAATTGTTTAATTTGGGTATTACATATGGAATTGATTTATTCAGTAAAAATGTATACATAATACTTAATCCTATATAATAAAATATTAAATTAAAATGACCAAAAAGGCCAATGAAGTGTGGCAATGAGAACTACACACTTCTCAATGTCATCATTAAAACTCCCTGTTGTGAACAGATTGACCACATGGATGCAGATTCCTGTGAGAAACACTAACTTCTACCAAAGCTTTAAGCACTTCATGTATGCTGGTCTCTCTTGTTCTCATCACACTGCTCTTAGTTATTCACAGGATCCATTGTGTCTCTTACAGCATTGCAGCATGTGAATTTTCCCTATACCAATAATAACACCTTTCCGAAGGCTGGGCTACTCCGTAGGTGGACAGCTCCTTGTCAGCTCTTCGGCCTCCAGATATCCTCCACACACACTACAGCAAAGACACACATACATCCAACCATCATTAGGGCCCAGACAGACATGGGGGGGAGGTGGAGGAGCCATGGAGAAAAAGGAAAGAAAGAAAGAGTCTGCTTCATCATTAGCACCAAGGATAGACAGAGAGAGAAAAGAGGAGTGCAATGAAGCTAAGAGGCAGCATTTGGGAGTTTAAATTGACAAAAATATATGCAAAATGGTGGAGTAGGAGACTTTGTGTGCACTCCTGGCATTCCTGCTCAAAGCCTAATTATCAGCTGTTTTAATAGTCACAATGGGCATGCACATTCTGGCTAATTAAGAAGTGATTCAATAGTGATTAAGGATGCTTGTCAAAATATTTAAATTCCGCAAGATATTTGTTATTGTTAAAATGCTGAGTGCTTAGAAAGAAAAGTAGATTAGCAATTAGCCAGATAAGCTGACTACCAGTCAGAATTACATGTACAAGGATTGCATATTTAGAAAAGACTCTCTCTCTTTGTGCGGGCCAAAACCCAGTTAGACTTCTAGTATAATTCAGTAAAGATGATCAAATTTGGAATTTAAATGAACAAGAATATCTATGGAAATTAGAGGAGGAGACTTTTGACTGCATGTTTTACTATAGTCACAAAGGGCTAGCACATTTTGGCTAATTAAGAAGTGATTTAGAGACTTTAAAATATTGAAAATCTGATATTTAGATTTCTGAAAATGTTGAATGCTCATTTAGAAATGTAGTTATATATCAGAAAAGTATATATAATCTAGAAGAGGATCCTCTTTACCAGTCCTGGTGTAGACCTGGCTTAGACCTAGTTTAGTCCTGGTGTAGTCCTGTCTTAGACCTGGTTTAGTCCTGGTGTAGTCCTGGTCTAGACCTACTTTAGTCCTGGTCTAGACCTGGCATAGACCTACTTTAGTCCTGGTGTAGACCTGGCTTAGACCTAGTTTAGTCCTGGTGTAGACCTGGCTTAGACCTAGTTTAGTCCTGGTGTAGACCTGTCTTAGACCTGGTTTAGTCCTGGTGTAGACCTGGCTTAGACCTGGTTTAGTCCTGGTGTAGACCTGGCTTAGACCTAGTTTAGTCCTGGTGTAGTTCTGGCTTAGACCTAGTTTAGTCCTGGTGTAGTTCTGGCTTAGACCTAGTTTAGTCCTGGTGTAGTCCTGGCTTAGACCCGGTTTAGAACTGGATTAGTCTAGGTTTATCTCTAGTTTGGACATGATTTAGACCTGATTAAGGCATTTAGTGGGTCAGTCCTGGGTGGTACTTGGTGTGAAAATTTGGAGAACCAGGAGATTACCTTGTGCAAATTGGTGAGTCCACACTGAATGAATGTGAGAGTGAATGGTTGATTATATTATGTAAAAAATTGAGTATTGAAAAGCCCAATATAAATCGAATCCATTATGTACATTAACCCTACAGCTATATCTGTTGCATTGTCCATGACGTACCCTGCCTCAGGCCTGTAGTTGTAGGAATAGATAGAAAAAAGAAGAAAGAATCTACCCTATATTTAATATCATTATAACAGTGACAATTTGTTACCAGATAAGCTCACTACCAATCAGTATTCAGTTTCCCATATGAAGTTATTTCCACAGGTATCTAGAAGACAATCCTCTGTGTAAGCAGTTTGTCGTGATCGGCCCGTCGCACTGACAGATATGCACCGGTATCCATCCAGCCTGGCTTATCCTGATGTGCCCGAAATAGCAACGGTGCCCGGCGTTTGATCATCATTAATTCAGTTTAATTTCCTCTACCGTAACTGAGGCATTCATATCCGCACATGAATTATTGGGACGGAATATGTGAGATTGCATCACCAGGAAAAAGCAGCGGAATGGGCCTGAAATTTTAAGCAGCTAGGCTCAATATTTTAATAGTGTCTTCCAGGAAACGGCGGAGAAGATGTATCGACTTCCCACATCACTTGTGTCTCACTTTAGCTCTCAGAGAATATTGAGTTTATTGAAACAACATCAACCTATCTCTCAGGATCAAAAGGAGGATAAAACCAGAAAAGGCTCCAATTATCGGCAACGAGGAAGACCGATGAGAGCGATGAAGATGATACAGCTTTATGGGAAAAGTGCCTGATGTTTGGCTTGTTGATCACATTACATAATCTACAATGATATAAACTGTCTTTAGAGATAGCATTGGAGTAAAATGTAAAAGAGTGGTTTATGTGAAGCCATGTGGGGAACTCAGGTGGCCCATTTCACCAAACAAGAAAGTCCCGGGTTCGAGTCGCAGTCGAGTCTCATTGGGACCATGTGTGATCTCCTCTTGTCTGCATACTGGCTGCCTCGGTTTCTCCTTGCTGGTCAGGTTGGCCCATAGTGGTGACTCAGAAGTAACCCTTTAACTGTTCTACACAATTTAGTTTGTTTAAAAAAATCTCTTTCATAGCTTCTTACGACTTTTTGCTAGATAGAATCAGCATTAACACCAGTGGGTTCATTTTAGTTTTACCAAAGCCCTAGACAAGATGATATGTACTGACTAAGACTCGTTCAGCATAGTAAAAATAAGAGTAAAGTTCTCCAACATGGACTCCCATATTTTAAAAGGACGAATGTTAATTTAGCCCAATGTTCTCTTGCACAGCTGCTGCAGTTGGGCTAAGAGCGGGCCTCGGCAACAATGCTAAAATAGTGACATCAAGGTGACAGTAATTCATACACTGTGGCAAACCTGTGAGGAGAAAATGTGGCAGCTGAGGAGACAGGACAACAGGCCGAGAATGGAAATGAGAGATGCTTAAGGAAATGCAAAAAAAAAGGGAGAAAGTGGACCAAAGGGGACGGAAAGACGTGACAGAGTGAGAGGGCGTCTCGTTGGAAAATCTCTGTTAAAGGGCTTCTATATATACGAGTGCGTGTGAGAGCTCTGAGCACTTGTGTGTGTGGAAGAAAGCTGTCAACTACTGGAGGTGAGAGAGTTCCAGCACTGTGTCAACCTAATGGGCAGAAACTGGGCCATAGTGAATAATTCAACAGCTTTTTAGGAGGAAAGGAGACGCTTCCAATATCTTCCCTAAGGAGAACGTAAGGGCTCTTCTAATACAGACGCTCACATACATGCGGCGGGAGCAAAGGCAGGGCCTCTAAACCAAACTGATGTGCTTGTGTGTGGAAACAAACTAAACAACAGCAGCTAGTTCAAACCTCCGAGACACAAAATACAAAATATGTTGAGAGACAGCACCTCGGGTTTCACTGTTCTGTGTTGCAAAAGTGTGAGATCAAAGACAAGCAATCTCTTATAGCATGGCCAGCCGCGACTAACCCCGAATTTACACCAAAGTGTCTTGCATAGGCAGAACTTTCACAAGATGGATGTCTGCAGCTAAACTTAGCACTGGCCCTCAAAAGTTCATTTATACTTAATGTAATTAATGACATTAATTCCGGAACCTTCTCTTTCTGTGTATAATCCTCGTACAATAAGCGTCCGGTGTCATTTCCAGTGATCAGTGATGCTTCAATGTTTATGTCACTGCTACGCACTTCCATGTTTTTATTTTGAAAGTGTAGGGGACGTTTTATTTTCCTAACTCCTGGCGTATACTTCCAGTTGGCCAGTATTGCTTCGGGATATTGACACAAGAGCTACGGCAGCTCCGCTCGAAATAGGTTTCAATTCTATCTGAAGGTCCGAAGTGTGAATTGAAACCCCAGACCGTTGGTTCCTGGTTTGTGTGAGACTGTGATAGAGGGAAGGGGAGGAGACAAGGAGGGACTTTTCAACTTTAACACAGTGTCACAAACTCAGGTGCTGCAACTTAAATTGCTATATTCAAAAAAACTAATATCTAGAACTCCAGAAATTACTAGCAACCTCATACACAAGTCATACCCTGGTTTTTATATAGGCTATCCATTTGCACAAAGCTAATAAATAATTTCACACTATAAACGCCTGCATTTGTGGAGGTCAGACTCGCACAATGAAACAACGCAGCAAAAACTGTTCCTCTCCTCTTTGTCCCTGAACTCCCAGCTGTCGGAGAACCCACCTTGTGTATCACATGACATTTACAACAAGGTCTGTTCCCCATCTACCTATCTGACAATCTCTCCTGGGGGTTTGTTCACTCTTCACACTCTTCTCTCTTTTCCCACATCCGTCCAGTGACATTTAATTAGCTTGCATGCAGACAACACGCCACAACATTAGCCCGCTAGTGGTACTGACCTTTCCCGGCTGGGTCACTCGTCTGCCATTAAACTAGCACTGATTTCACATCGCTCACAATACCTCCGTGGCTCCATGCATGAACATATTCCCAAAGATAGCACTTAAATTAGCCCTCTGGGTGACCCGGCTGTAACATATCTTACAATATTGTGGCTTCGTGGGCTATTTAAAAAAAAATATTTATTAGTTTTATGGGACATCTACCTTTTCTATCCATTTGGTTGGTGCCTGGTGTTTGGACCAGGAAATACCAAATAGAAGTACAATTAAGTGTACCAGCATAGTTAATTAGTCCACAATGCACTGAGAAAGGCACGACATGAGAGAAATTAAACTTATGAACTGAAGGTAAATTAAATTGTCTCATTCATGAACTGGAAAGACATCTGTGTCTGTTTGAAGAGAAGAGATGACCATCAGCATTGGTATGTGGAAATAATGTGTACAAAAGCTGTCTGTTATGTATTGTGTGTCTCTTACAGAGTAACCATGTTTGTTACAGCACCCGTGTGTCTGCCGCTATGGGTTTGATGATTCACCGCATGTTGTTTGTGTGTCAGGCGGGCCTCTTTTCAGTCAATTGCATCACTTTAATCAGCTTTCATAAGAGAAAGCTGACAACAGTTAGCCTTTCATCTCTGCGCAAAAGGGCACTTTCCACTGACCGGGCTCCGTACACACACACTGACACCTGCAGAGTCAAAGGCAATCAGAAGTTTCCAGTTGCGTCTCCTCGCTCCGCTCCTCAACACCGTGACATATCGGTCGGCAACATCAGCTGCCAGACACCACCTATCACCATCACTTTGGAGGCCTTTTAATCCTGCTCTAAAAGAAGTCTTTCCTGTCAGTGGAAGGGAACGTGACCCCAATATAAACTGCGTGAGCAATGTGGGGAGAGGAGTGAAAGAGGGAGAAGATTCGGGGTGAAGGCCTGGCAGAGCGAACCTCCCAACTGGCCACGCATGTCGAGGATTGGGCCGCAGCCCAGCTTCAGAAACTGAAAAACATCCTCCAACTGTGCAGAGGAAAATAACTGCAGAGTGAAAGTCTAGCATCCAAAGTAGTAGTGTGGAGAATGTAGGTGGAGTATGGTTTATTTTAGATAAGTGAAATGGTTTTAAACGAGACAGAAATTGAACACTATTTTATGAAACAGACTGAGTATTGGCTAAATGTGCCCCAACCAGTATTCAAACTTTATTTTCTATAACATTTACTGGTCCAAGATTTGGTCCTTGAGGCTCACTTTATTTAATTATTGGATTGATTTATTTGATTGATTTATTCAATTATTTTATTAAATTCATTTATGCAATTCATTTATTCGATAGGGACAGTGCACATTAATAAACATCTATTTAGACAATATTAGGCACAGATATGATTTAACTATATGCATTTACATCTAGTGCTACTCCACCACTGAGTTTTAATCATGGTATGGCATTGTATTTTTAGAACATAACAGCATGTACTGTTCATTCATCATCATCAGTCAGTGGGGTACACCCTGGAGAATGGCCAGACACAGAGTACAGAGCAAATATAGAATAGTATATAGTGTGGCATAGCATACTCATTTGTATGTATTTCTAATCCAATGAACACCCTCAGTCGACCAACTGTCTATTGATATTACTAATCTTTATATAGTAATCAATTTGCTTTATATAGTAATCAATACTTTAAAACTGACTAATATCTCCTTCTAACACACGTAGCTATAATAAACAAGCATAAAATTGGCAATTCATTTTTGACTCAATCATTCACAGCATAATACCCAGTCTGACCAGGCCCATAGCGACTCCACACTGACAGTCCATAGTGACATACTGCCAAGCCTGCAAACCATGACATATTTACTCATCATTTCAACGGG
Source organism: Philypnodon macrostomus (assembly GCA_036025475.1). Classification (NCBI taxonomy): domain Eukaryota; kingdom Metazoa; phylum Chordata; class Actinopteri; order Gobiiformes; family Eleotridae; genus Philypnodon; species Philypnodon macrostomus. The sequence goes on along the minus strand of JAVQKC010078941.1, from coordinate 12,636 downwards.
ACACAACATTAATATTTATTTTCCAGGATTTCTGCTCAATACATGTAAAACAATGCAGGCTTTCCACGCATGAACCCCACAGCACAGAAAATCACTGTAAATGACTCAATAGTGCGCTTGACATTCACCTGTTCCTCTTGTCACTTCTGGTTGAGGCAAACATTTGGAAAGTCACGGCCCACTGTGTCTCGTTGTATGACAGCCCTGAAATGGAAATGGTGCATTGCGACCTATCATTATGGATGCTCCATCATTATATCACTGGCAGCAGATCTATGCGTCATGTCAATGCTCACTTTTACTTTTGTGTGCAGAAGATCCCTATGCCACATACAACTGCAGCCGTCTACCACGGATCCTTGGAATACTCAATAATAGTAATAATGCATTGGATACCGCTTTTCTGACCACTACCCAACACACCGATCACACTAACACATGTTACATGGCTTCATACAAAAAAACGTGTGGATGAACAAGCATGGATGAAGTGTCTTGCCTAAGGACACAACAACAACAGTATATATTGGCTGGAGCAAGAATCAAACCTCCACAATTTCAACTTCGGTGTGATGTCCATGCTCACGTTTACCTTTGTGTGCTGAAGATTACAGAGCATACCACCATGCCACCTACACGTAACTGTGTGCCATGGACACTTGAAAGTCTTTCAGTGCCAGCCTGTAATAGAGCATTGTTCATTTGAAAGCACCAGGTGTAGTCTTTTCGAGGGGAAGGCAGGCGCGTTTTTAGCCCTTAGAAGAAACAAGAGGAGTGTCCAAGACTCTGTAATCGCAGTGAACCACAAACAGTTCTAAAATCTGCTTTTCCAGTTGGACACAACGAGTCCTGACACCTCCACCATACTGCCAGCTAATGTGTGTAAACAACAAGAGAAAGAATAAGTGTCAGAGCTGCTTTTGAGTCCAGTCAGTCTGGGACCCCTACAGAGTCCCAAAACAGGCCAGGGCAGCCCGCGAGTCGGCGAGAGACTTTTCACAACAGACGACAGCATTAGGTCAGAGCAGATTGTGTGCCCATCACATAGACGGTTCAGGCAGTTTGAGAGCCGGCTGTTAGGCAAAGTTAGACCTTGGAGTTGTGCAATGCTTTTGTCCACGTCTACAATACATGCACAAAAATAATCAAATCAAACTCAATCTTCTGATCCATGATGTTCTAGATCAGTTCACCTAAAAATAATCATAATAATAATAATACAAAGTTTTTTTATAGCGCTTTATTAGGACCCTCAAAGACACTTTACATATTTTGTATTATTCATTCACTCCACAGTCACACCTGATGGTGGTAAGCTACTATGTAGCCACAGCTGTCCTGAGGCACACTGACGGAAGCATGGCTGGCAGTTTGCGCCTACGGCCCCTCCGACCACCACCGAACACTAATGAATGAATGAGCTAAAGGTAAATATTATGCAAATGCTTTGTTAAAAATGCATGTGGAAGAGTAGGATATAAATTTGCAGTACATGCTGCTGTTATTACTATTGTCTGGAATTAGCTTTTCTTTAGATTTTTTAAAATAACTCGCACATATCTTCTAAAAAAAACTGTCAATGTGCAAACAGTCCCTTAGTCTCAAATTGCCTCTTATTCCAATCAATCTCTTCAACACTAACGTCTGTATCCACTCCTGGGTAAACCCAGCAAAAGGTCAAGGTCTAATCAATGCAGGTTAAAGGTTTCCCATCAGCGTCCGCTGCTCTATTGACTGTAATATTGATGCATCTGGAAATAAAACTATCATCGGTGACACGATATCTCTCATACTCCACTGGGAGAGTGTCAGCCTGACCCACAAGTATTCTGTAGAAAGGACATTAAGTGCTCATGTCAGTCAAGTGCTGGGTAGATCTATTCAAAATCAAGCTATTTACCAGAGGCAAAAGAAGTGCTGAAGAATTCTGCTCCAGCAACTAGTGTTGCTTTAAAATGTTAGTATTCAAGTAGAAGTTCCTGAAAAGGGGAACAATGCAGCTTTTCATTTTTTCTTTATACGGGTCTTTCTATGTAGCCGTGGTGTACAAACAATGTCACGAAGGGCCAAATGTGGCCCACAGAGCAATTTTTTTGTGGCCCAAATTGTCTTTTTGCTGCATGTGATAATGATGTCATAACCCAACTAAAAGAAAACCTTCAATATTTAACAAGATGTCTTTCCACTTTTCTGTGTGGTTATAATATAGACACTGAGTGAAAAAAAACCTGCCAGAACATAGTATGTGGCCAGAAAACAGATACAAAGTTTAGACACATGAAGACAGAATGCAAAGAATATTATGGATCAGTTTGCCATCTCTTTATTTGAGCTCTTCCATTCTGTAAATTTTTTTTTACTTGTACTACTCCTTGGGCGGTCTGACACACAATCTCTCAAGTAGTGTCTGCATGTGTGCTCTGTGTTATTGTGGGTTATCTCTTTTTTGCATGTGTTCGGAGAAATGTACATTTTAAAGGGAAACATATGAACAATTTTTTTCACATTTTTGATTTAATTTTCCTGCATATAATACTCCCTACAGTTTTGGGGAAAATCACTGTCCCAGAAAGAATTGAACAAATATGAACTTAAAAGTGAAAGAAGCTACGACAACTCATTTAGACATCACATTATCTCCAAAGCTGTTCTATTAAATCTGTAGAACTACAGACTCTAATTTGAAGTTGCTGTAGAGGCCCTTTACGGTAAATAGTTGCATTAATTGCCCCTGGTCAATAAAAATGAGACTCTGTGGTTTTTTGTCAGTGTATGTTTCTGTGTCAGCCCTGCGACTACTGTCCAAGGTGTACCCTGCCTAAGGCCTATAGTTGTTGGGATAGCCATGTATCTGCAATATGCAGATAAGATGGATGAACGCATCTAGTTACCTTCTACCACTACTTTTTACTGACACCAAACCATGCCTTGATGCAGCTAACGGCCTGCTCCTTTTCCATTAGTATTCTCTTCACAATAATCCAGATTTCACCCTCAGTTTTTTCTTGTAGTTTCCTGACGTCTGGAGTTTGCATGCTGCGCTCAGGCCTACATGTAAAGACCACTATGTTTTAATTGAAGGTTCATCTCTGTGTGGGAGCAGCGGGCTAATGAGAGCACCGGCTGTTGTTTGTCAATGTCTCTCCACGTCCTACTGATCTGATCAATGTTCAGAACTCAATCACATCATAGTGGTCTGCTGCTGAGAGGATCACCATGAGCCCTGTTTTAATAGGGTTTCAGATTGGATGATTTTGGGCAATTGATGAAACATACTAAAGCAGATCACCCAATTAATATTTTTTATATCATATTCATATTTTCATAAAATATATATTTTTACCATGCTTCCATCTTACAACATAAGGCTACATGTGATCTAACAAATGGCCTGGCAGGGGTGTTGTGATTGAGCGTTTTATATGAGCATATGTGTTCTACCTATGTTCATTCATTTACAATAATATCAATTTTATTACATTATCAGGTAGCACCTTACTTTACAGCCCAGTAATAACATGGTAATAGTGTGGCAATAAGCAAGTCATGAAGTATTTTTGTATCATTTTTATGTAATTACAAACCCTTACCCCTAACCCTAACCATAGTTTACCCATAATTATTCTATATTGTATTACTTTTCACAAGCCATTAATTCAATGGAAATGTCTGTGTAATTAACCATAATTTATGTTTTATTCACACACTATTACCATATATCTTTACTGAGCTTTGAAGTAAAGTGCAACCCGTTTATAACTTTCCAAAATGATGCAAATTCCTTGAACTGGAACTATCTCGCACTTAATGTATGTATCTTTTTGTGTCGTTCTTGGGATAATTGATTGCAGATTATCATTTTACATCACGTAATCCTGTAGTGATCTAAAACACTGTACAGTTACATTCAGCTTTATGACTATTTCCTGAACATGAAAAAGGCTGCGATTGAGTTGTTGCTTATTCACAAGACAATGCCCTGTAACATATTCATTGCTGAGCTAAAATGTAGGTATATAAGACATTACAAGACCATTAACTCGGCAATTTAACCCACAACCCGTTTGTTTTGAGACAGCTTTGCTACATACTTTTTATTGTAATATATATAAGCACATCCAGTGGCAGTATCTGGGAAGGCTGAGTGTTTCAAAACAGGTAATGTGACTATTCAGCTGTGACTATTATGGCCACACATAAAGCTTAGATAGCACTAAAACAGTATCACAGCATCACAAATCATCCCCCATTCATTTTAGAAACACACTTTAAAGCTGCTTTTGTAACGTGTGTGTACTGTACATCTTTGGGAACAGACATTCTGCAGCTCAGCATTTCCCAGTGTCCTTGTGAGAATGAAAAATAGATGAAAACCATCCCAGCCACAATAAAATATTTTGCACGAGTTTAGCTGCTTGTCCTTTTGAATTTACTTAACTCTCTGAGGTATTCTGCCTATTGTGTTGGAGTACAATAGATTTGGCTTCAAAGTGAAACAAAATCTCCAATATATATACAATGGATGCTGCGTAGAAAATTGTTTTGTCTCATTGGCCCAAATCCCCAAAAGGCAGCTATTGAAAAACATAAGGTAGACAGGAATATATGCCAAAAATAAGTGTAAATTCTATTAAATATTAGAGATTGCTAGGTTGGAGGCCAAGGCTAAAGGGCACGTGGGAAGTGCCAGTGCCCTGTAGTGTTATAGTGGCCCATTTGGTCTTGGTCTTGAACATCAGTTTACTCTCGTTTCACAGGCTCAGACATAGACATAGTGGTCTTGGAACACTTTTTTTAAGGCTTTATTACTTTTAGAATATTGTTTGAAGCATATTAATTTTGTTATTGTAAAACATTAGCTTTAATCTGTGTTTTTGAACTTGTCTGGTCTTTGCCATGGTCTCGGTTCACTCTGGTCTCGGACAGATCTCGGTCTTGGAATACTGTGGTCTGGTCTTGAGCTCATATAGTCCGGTCTTGACCACAACACTAGTGCCCTGTGCAATATTGAAGCCTTAGGATTGCATGGACATTTTCAACAGTTTAGATTATAGCCAAAAAAAAGAACGCTGTGCCCTATAGGTTGGTGTTGTCAAGGTAAAAAAATAAAAAATAATGCATTATCTGAGTATATTTTCCCCCAAAAATTTTGATTTGCATTGGAATTGGTCTATAAAAGAGTTGAAGATATGTGATTGAAAAATGACATAAACTTTGATTGCCGGAGCCCAAATGACATATCAACATGAATTATATAGCGGCAGCCTTCCATGATCTTTTATGACTTAAGATAGAGGCTAAGGTTGAAGTGTGCATTAAATTCATGGACATAGCTGTATATAACACACCCTTCTGCTGAGGCCTATTCCCGGCCTTTCTGACTGGATATAAATCTACAGTCTTGGTCTTATGATGATCTTTCGGGATTTCATTAACACTATATAAACAGTCTTTCCATGGTTCCACCTTAATCTATAGTTTTGTGATAGTTAAAGTGGTTAACGCTTCTGCCACCAAGAAAGGATACTGTGGGTTAGATTCCCGGGCCATCCGCTACACAATCTTCCCCCCCAGTGTTTCCATTCTTTTTGTACTCTGGCTTCCACTGTCCAAGAGTGGTTATTTGTCAGCCTATGTCTCTGTGTCAGCCCTGCAAAGTATTACCTTTCACCCAAATATATTTTAAAAATGCTAATAATTTTCTATGGATGTAAAATTCCTTAATTCTTCATTTATTTATTTTTTTCTTAGATGAAAACCATCCCAGCCACAATAAAATATTTTGCAGGAGTTTAGCTGCTTGTCCTTTTGAATTTACTTAACTCTCTGAGGTATTCTGCCTATTGTGTTGGAGTACAATAGACTAAGCAAAATCTCGAATATATATACAATGGATGCTGCCTAGAAAATAGTTTTGTCCCATTGGCCCAAATCCCAAAATGGCAGCTATTGGAAAACATAAAGTTCCCTACCCTCTCACTGACTGCACTCACATAATCATTTATTTGCCAATGCCTTACTGTTTATGATACTTAACTCTACAATATCCAAAAGCTTGGTGCTGAGACTAACCTGTTACCACAAAATCGCCTACCAGAAAATCGGTTATATAGCGATTTTCTTGACACTCAAGACGCTTTACAATTGCATTATTCATTCGCCACACTTCAAAGTTACACTTGTGGTGGTAAACTGCTTGTGTAGCCACAGCTGCCCTGGGACAGTCTGATGGCGTGGTTGCCATTCTACACCTACCACCAAACACCAATCACACAACCACATTCATACATGGGCAATGTGGGTTAAGTGTCTTGCCCAGGGACACAACAACAGTATGTGTGGGGATTGGAACCAGCGCCCCACTGCACCATTTTCCTTGCTTCTTGAACATGCAGAATCTTGCTTGTTCAAGAAACATTCTATGTTTGACACCATACTTGAACTACCAGTCTCTCTTCAAAAAGATCTGCTCATACCAACACATTTGCCGTTGTTTATCCAACATATAACATACAATACAATAAAAATGCCTTCCCCAAGACAATCTTTTCCTCCCAAGAATCCAATTACTCTCAATTATTCCAGAGTGACTATAATTCCTTCTATGTGGCACCAATCCAGGGATGCCTTGCAGAGTGGTTAGCTGTAATTTAGGCTGGTTTGGTTGATTGGGGCTACCATGGGGACTGTTCATCTTGGTGGTGAGAATGAAGGAAGAAATAGAAGTGAATGGGGGAAGGGGTGGCAGTATAGATTTGTAGTTCAGCTTTAGGGGGCTTTCCTCTGACCGCACTAATCTCATCCATATTAATGTGTTTAGGGTTTGGGGGGGTTTTTTGCCATGGGGGCAAGTGGTGAAGGTAGCACTTTCTGATGTCTGCTAAGATGCTCCATTTGAATGAATATATCATTGTATCATTGTAGAACAATAAAACAGAATACCAGAAAGCATTGGTCAAAAATATCCCTAAACAAACATCCATCCATCCATCCATCCATCCATCTTCTTCCGCTTATCCAGGGCTGGGTCGTGGAGGCAGCAGTCTAAGCAGGGACGCCCAGACTTCCCACTCCCCAGACACTTCCTCCAGGTCTTCCGGAGGAATCCCGAGGCATTCCCAGGCCAGCCGAGAGACATGGTCCCTCCAGCGTGTCTTGGGTCTTCCCCGGGGCCTCCTTCCTGTGGGACCTTCCTTAAACACCTCCCCGGGGGAGGCGTCCAGGGGGCATCCGAAAAAGATGCCCGAGCCACCTCAACTGACTCCTCTCGATGTGGAGGAGCTCCTCACCCTATCTCTAAGGAAGCACCCAGCCACCTGTCAGAGAAAACTCATTTTGGCCGCTTGCATCCAAGATCTTTCGGTCATGACACAAAGCTCATGACCATAGGTGATAGTCGGAATGTAGATTGACCGGTAAATCGAGAGCTTCGCCTTTCGGCTCAGCTCCTTCTTCACCACGACAGACCGGTACAACGACCGCATCACTGCAGAGGCTGCACCGATCCGCCTGTCAATCTCACACTCCATCCTTCCCTCACTCGTGAACAAGACTCCAAGATACTTGAACTCCTCCACTTGAGGCAGGGACTCTCCTTTTTCAAGTTATTTTGGGGACAATTAATTAACTTCCCTGTATACATAATACTTTTATATTAATATTTTAGACCAATGGTGTGCCCTGAGAGTTTTCTCAACTAAATGGTGTGCCCCGGCTCAAAAAAGGTTGAGAAACACAGCTATAGACAATGGGCAGATATTCTTTGGATGGTTGAAGAAAGAGGGGAGAACCCACAGAAACACTGGGAGAGGCTCAGAGTAAATAACTGAAAGCTTCTCACCTACATTTTAACCTTCATCTTGTACAAATAGCTCTCTGGTGAATAACAGTCAAATCCGGCCATGTTAGACAGGTCTGATGATTGCATAAGTTCTGAAAGATGTTGGAAGGGTCTAGAAACTGCTACATTTGTGTCAGTGTGCCCCAGGGCAGGTAGCATACCACCACCAGTATCGAATGTTTAAGGCCAGATCTGCAACCATATGTTCTAGAAGGTGATGATGTCATACCCTCAGATGGGGGTCAGGGCTTTTTATTAGAATATCCCTCCAAAAAACCCACAAATGTTGAATCTGTTCATTTTTATTAGTGACCACGTCCATTATCCCCCTGAATCTGTCCAACCACACACACAATCTGCAGATTATCAACAGTCATTTTACTGCCCCCCCATCTCCCATTAACATGTATACATTAACATAATATAAAAAATAAATAAATACTTAGACCATAGACCATTCATTGTCACCCTGGCCTCTACAGCAACATCAGTAACCCACAAACTCTGATATGATGTTGCTGTAGCGGCCATGGTGGGGACTGAAGTTAAATAATAATTATGATTATATTCTTTTATACCATAGAACAGGAGCAGAGTCAATTGTAGGCATTTTATTTATTTTTTATTGTCAACAATTTTTGATTTTATTAAATGTCCAGATGACCACTTTAACCCACCATTGTTACAAATTCAGGACAAACAATAAAAACTTTTATTTCACATTTAGTTTTCAATGTCCCCAATGCTTTATTGCTATAAGTCAACTACAACGTCCCATAATAGTTCCTATGTGAAGTCGTCTATTGGGAAAGACTCCACTTATGCACATTGCCAGTAAAATGTGAGTAGAAATCCAGCTAAGTATATTTACATTGAGGTCAGTGGGTACAAAAATAGGACAATAGTTTAATTCCCAGCATTCGTGAAGCATTGCAGACATCCTGTGCAGGTGTAGCTTAGCAGACTCAGATGTTCCTAATTTGGCTCCTCATGCTGACTGTCCGAGCACTTCTTACACAAGTGAAAATAAATGTAATGTTGTAAAAGTTGAGGAAGCGCTGGGTCTGCACTTTTCTTTGCAGCAAGTAATCCTCAGTTATCCTTAAAAAAACATGAAGTTGGTATCCTGTTGGTCTCAATCGTTCAAGCTTTGAGTTCAGTTCCAGATCTAATGACGTCAACGAGATGGAGAAAGAATGGCATCCACGAACCAAAAGGTTGGTAGATCAATCACAGCCCTAGTTCATACTGCTGTTGTGTCCTTGGGCTTTCTGGACTATGGATACTTAGTTAGTGTGACTCGTATGGTATGCTTGCCACATCTCTGTTAGTTTGCCCCAGGGCCACTGAGGTAGTTTTCAGTGTGTTACTGTGGAGTCAATGAATCTGGAAAGAGCTTTGGATGATTTGTCTGAGTTGTAAAAGTGGTCTTCCTGCTGTAAGGTGGTTGGCAGTACGAATCCCGCTCCAATCTGTGCAGACAGTTGTTGTGTCCTTGGGCAAGACACTCACCCATATTGCCTATGTATGAATGTAGTACTGTGATTGGTGTTTTGTAGTAGTCGGTTGACAGACTGTGGGTTTTGGTATCGCTGCCACATCTCTCTCAGTCTGACCCGGGGCAGCTGTGGCAACGTATGTATGACTATGACAATGAATAATAGCTTTGGATGCCTTGAAAGCACTATATGTAAAACTAATTGTACAACTTTAGATCCTTTTTGAGAAGCTATAGCAAACCTCAACTTTTCCCCCACAGCAAAAACGATTGAGACCATTTTCTTGCACTTTTTGAAGATTGTAGTTCCAGAAAATCTTCAACTCATCGTCCTTGGTCCACCATTGTGTCTTTGGACAAATAGACCACCCAGTAGACCATGTTGAAAGCCCCGAACGACACCGGGAAGAATATTCGAGCATATTTATCAATCTTACTGGTGCCTCCCATGCCCAAGGTCGTGGGCTGCGAACATGGCGTCTGCTTGATTTCCATGTTTTTGAGCTGAATCTTTTCGAGTTTCGGTCCAAGTAGATTTTGTAGAGACGATGATGAAGAGCACGCTGCGTTGGGGGTATGTCTGTGAGGCGTATCGCTCATCACATCCAGGGTGGAGGCTGCGACTTGTGGACTGCATTTGACCAGGTGGGCAGTGGAAGAAGAGGTGCATTTGACCAGCTGCGCCGAAGACGATGCAACGCTCAGAAGGCTTTCGGATTTGGGGCTAAAGCGAGACAAGGTGGTGGAAGAGCTGCCGTTGATACCGCCTCGAGCCAACGGGCGAAACCCCACAGAGGCAGTCATGTTGGGGGTGGTTCGGGAAGGGCGACCCACTCCGGAGATGTTAATGGTGGAGTGGGCGCGCAGGTGCACCCGGGAATCATGGGTAATGTAGGTCATACGCTTGCGAAGGTTGCCGTTGGTGTCTGGGTTTTGCTGGGGAGGAAAAAAAAGAGGTAAATTGACTGTTTAAATACACACAATATTAAACTAGCTTCTGCTTTTGGGGTTGCAGGTGTCGGGAGCCTCTATGGGCCTGAGGCGGGATGCATCCTGGTCAAATTAGACAATAGAGACACACACTGACGGACAACCATTCACTCTCAGATTCAATCACTACCCAACATTTAGACTCTCCAGTTCCCCCATAAATGCATGTCTTTGGATGTTGCTGTTTTTTTTTCTTTGGGTAGGACAAACTATTATTTAATGTCATTTTGTGTTGAGTTGTGCTCTGTCTAAGGCCCATAGTTGCAGGTCACATGAGCCTGGGTTAGGTTAGAACCCAAGGTGGCTCACCAAAATGTGGGTCCCCAAACTTGTCTATTGGTAATCTTTGTAACTAGTGACGTTTTTAGCTTTACCCCACGTCGATCCAAAAGCATTTGGGAAAGCTTATCCTTTTAGTTGAATATTAGATGGAGCCTATCCCAGCAACTATGAGCCTGAGGCGGGGTTTGTTTCAGGGCTGACACACTCTCACAGTCATTCTCTATGGGACATTTAGATTCTCCTCTTCAACTTTAAATGCATGTCTCTGGACGGTGGGAGGAAGAGGAGGGCTTACCACACTGCCACTGTCATATCACCTCTAATCTTTCACATTAATAGCTGTATAAAGCCATGCTAACATATGACCCTCTCCTCAGTATAAGCTGTATCCGTGTCTGTGAAGCAGGATTTCACTCAGTCTTGTCCAGATTAATACAAAGTGCTGCTGCGGTGGGTGCTAATGTCCTGTCATTGAGGATCAGGCTTTCAGAGCATTTCAGAGACATAGAGTGAGACCCAGAGTGAGACCCAGAGTGAGACCCAGAGTTAGACCAGAGTGAGACCCAGGGATAATCCAGATACAAGAACCCATAAAAGGTACTGGATTCTCAAGTGATCTACTCCACTAGTGATGAACGGATGTTAATGCTGTATTCTGGATTGTCAAAAACACAAAAACCTAATACTGAAATATACAATAAAATACTGATTACCTGACCGTAGGTAATCAGTATTTGTAGAGGCCACAATGGTGAATGTAAACTCTGATTTGATGTCGCTGTAGAGGCCAAAATGGTAAACGTAAACTCTGATTTGATGTTGCTGTAGAGGTCAAAATGGTGAACGTAAACTCTTATTTTATGTTGCTGTAGAGGTCAAAATGGTAAACGTAAAATCTGATTTGATGTTGCAGTAGAGGTCAAAATGGTGAACGTAAACTCTGATTTGATGTTGCTGTAGAGGCCAAAATGCCAACTGTAAACTCTGATTTGATGTTACTGTAGAGGCCAAAATGCCAACTGTAAACTCTGATTTGATGTTGCTGTAGAGGGCAATTAGAGGAAGGCTTTTTGCAAAGTGCAGTAAATCAAGGTTATATATAATATTTTCAAATTTCTTCCTAATTTAAGCAAGTTCAGTTTTGTACTGAAATGTCTGGCTCATTGATAGTAAATCACATTTGGCTCTGGAGCTTCATAGATGACTTCTGTTACTCTGATGCTCACAGAACGTTCTTCCAAAATCACAAAAATATTGAGTATTTTTTAAATTCTTTCCAAATCAGAGACAGGCGCTCTAGGCTCTCCTGTTGAGTAAGTGAGTATTAATATTTTACCCGGCGCCAAAGTCTGTATTTCTCAAAGACAGTTACAGATGTGAACCCGGTGCGTCGTCATGGAAACGGGTTAATCCGGTGAAGTACGGTTGTCAGAGCGAAGAACTGAGGAGTTATTATGGCACGCACCAGGATTTAGACCAGACCGGAGGAGGGTAAGATACAATAATTACATAATATAAAACTATTTCCATTACAATGTTGACTGATGTCGGTGTCGGCCGATATAAATGACTGATGCTAAGTAACAGCAGGAAAATAAAAGTCAATTTTATGTCCTGACAAAACATGGTTACAAAATAACGGTATTTGAAGTAATTGAAATAATTTTAAACAGCCACATATTTTCATATCGGGGAGACCAACATGTGTCAGATTTACACATCACTGCCCAAGGACCACCACAATCTAACAGAATCATACACCATTCATTAAAGTGTTAATGGTGGTTTTGAGTTTAGGGGGGATTACCACTAGAATTTGTATTGTGTATTGTGAAAATTTAATGAAGTATAAAAACAACTATACTGCGTTCACAAGTACTCAGAGGTAACCCAGGGTGACTATTATTTAATGTAATTATATCGGCGAAAACAGCGTGTCGCCGATATTATGGAATCACGTCGGTGCGCGTCCGCGTCCGCAGATCCTAGCTGTGAACGCGATAACTCAAAAACGAATTGCCGGATC
>JAVQKC010078932.1:0-15053 GCA_036025475.1 Philypnodon macrostomus | reverse complement strand
TGTTGGAGGATGTACATGCTGGTGGAGGTACATGTTGGAGGATGTACATGCTGGTGGAGGTACATGTTGGAGGATGTACATGCTGGTGGAGGTAATATTTATAAAGCCCAAATAGGGTTATCTGTGTTATAACCAGAAGCCCCAGACACACAGCCCTGAGGGGAAGTAATGTAAACAAACTGTAAGTAAACCAGAGTAAGCCTACACCGATGCAGTAACCCTATATCTATGTGCAAGCTCATGTCTGACCCCTGTCTCACCACACACACTCGGGAGCCCAGTCTCAGGTGGCCGGTTTGTCAGCTGAAATATTCATCACAACACATCAACGGAAAGTCTGGCTATCTTTTCGAGCGACAACTACAGCTCAATAATTGATAGAGTATGAGGTGTATATGACTTGGCGTGTATTTGGGGGGGGGGGCTTTTGACTTTTGGTGTGTGAAAGAGGTCAGCGATCACATGACATATAAACTGGGCCGATCAGCTGGACAGTGAAAGTTGCAATGGAAATGTATGGTTTTACTTTGCTGTTAAAATGCAGGCTTATTGAAGGGTACTAAGATGTCCGTCTGGTCTCTCGTTGATTGCATTCAATTTTAACCGTTGTATAGCCATTTACTAAGTTACATTTACTCAGTTACATTTACTTGAGTAACTTTTTAAATAAATTGTTCTCCATAGAGTACTCTTCTAAAATCTTGGAAATCTAGAAAGAGTAAGAGTACTTTTACCACCTCTGTGTGTCATGTAAGAACAGCTTTATGAGAAAAATGTGATGATGTGAAATTCTGTTCCTTGTGCCTTCATTATTGAAAATATTATTTATGTTTATTATATAATTTTTTTTTTTTTTTACCACAAAATTAATCTGACATTACGCTCAAACAGTTACTCAGGACTTGAGTAGTTTTTTCACCAGTACTTTTCTATGTGAATGAGTACTTTTTACTTTTACTTGAGTAACATTATTTTGAAGTAACGGTACTCTTACTTGAGTAAAATTATTGGCTACTTTACCACCTCTGCACATTAGCAAAGTTTGTATATGGCACGGGCAACAAACACCACCCTGCTGAGGCTGGGAAATGGCTCATGATTGGTTTGTCTTCAATATCACAGAGAAATGATTCATTATGAGCAAGGGACCAAAGCTCTGGTTGGTATAACAGGCTAGGGTACAAACTTTAGTTACAAACTGCTGTTTTATAGAATCAACTTCAGCTCATGATGTCATAGAGGCAAACACGGGTTGGATTTAAAATCTTCTGAATCATTTCTCTGCGATTTTGTGGACGGACCAATCACGAGCCGCTTACGAGCCACTGCAGCAGTTTTATTATCTGTATCAACTGCTATGGCACCAACGAGCACCTTAATCAGACATTGTGTGATTTCTAAGGGTTTTTATATTGTTAGCGAGCAATTAGGAGGCCCCGCCCTCAAACCGTGACAAACATTCCAATTTGCCAATATATTAAAACTAAAAAAATATATATATTATACTTAAAAAATATACATGAAACAGAAGTTCAACTAGGGTGAAACACTCACATTTACTCTGTTGTTCTGGCATCGTATAGCCTAGTATGAGTAGATAACTAGTACGTACTTATAGCTTTCCAATGCGCTCCTATTCACTTTTATTGCAATTTCCAAACCTGATATGTAGCTGAGTCAGTGGAAAGTCATGCTAAGGCGGTGTAGTGGTGTGCTTGGTCAAATGAGATGGTTCATGGTGTCATCATAAAACCCTCTGTTAAACCCCGGTAAAGAGCTGTCAATCAGTGAGGGATGACCAGTACTTAACATACGCATCTCAGGTAACGATCACCAGGCTTTCAATTCAGGCTTTTAATATTCTGTGGATTTGTAGAATAAATTGAATATTGTAAAAGGAATCATTTAAAGGCTGCACAATAATCCAAATATTATAACAATAGCTGATTGCAATTAGATTTGCGAAATTGTTTTTAAAATCAAGATTCAGTTCACATTTCTGGAAGCATTTAACACCTGAAAGAAGACTCAAATATTAACTGTTCAACTTCCACAAGAATCAGATGCCTTTCAGAACAGTTTGTCGAGGTTAAACCTACAAGGGAAGCAGGTTTGAACATCTATTACTCTTTTGTGCAGAGGATATTTTATTGGCTAAACACCTGCAGACTAAAATTGCGATTTCAATTTGATTAGCGATTCATTGTGCAGCCATAGAACCATTGGTGAAAAATATAAAGTAAAACATTCCAATCCAGGTTTGGTGGACATTGGTCGGAGTTATCTAATTCACTCTCTTGCTTGGGACAGCCTAGCTCAGGAGTGGGCAAACCATTTAACTCAAAGACCACATGGGTGATATTGTATTCTTTGTAAACTGCAGCCATTTCTTGACAAATGAGACATACAGCCTTCAATCAGACCTCAGTGAAAAGATATGCTGATGTGGAGTTAACTGGTTACTGCAGGTTATAACAATGTGAGTGATTTTATCATTTAAAAAATATGAGAAAATGCTTGGCCACAGTTTGCCACCCCTGAACTAGCATTTAATTACTCCACAAAAACTGTTGTACTTCAATTCAAACCAATAAGTGATGAAATAAAATTAAATAGTCCTGTTTTATAATAACTATCTGAAAGACCTGGACCTTTACAAAAACACACATCTTTACTTTTGTATTGTGTTTTCAACCCTTGAAATCTGATTAAAAAAACGTTTTTGTGGCAAAAAGAGTTGTCCTTTTCTTCAAGAACAGTTGTGTACATTGTGTGCAAGAGAACATCCAAGGCTTTTCAGTCTTTTTTATCCAGACCATCCGCCATTGCATTCTCTTTGTGAAATATATTTTTTTGTCTGAAATAAAAATACATTTCCAGTAGTTGGAGTCCCCGCCCGAGTGCATAATGTCATTGTGTCCTTGGGCAAGACACTTAACCCACATTACCCATGAATGAATGCGGTTGTATTATTGGTGTTTGGTGGTGGTCGGAGGGGCACAATGGCAGCCACACTTTCGTCACCACCAGTGAGTTTGTGACTCAAAATGTCGCGCTTTGAGAAAGCCGTGTGGCATTGAAAAGCGCAGTATAAATGTAAGACCTTTTTATTATTATTAAATGCATGCACTCCTCAGCACAACAAAAAAGGAATATCTGGATGAATATTCATTTTGATTTTGAGTCAGAGTTTCAATGGAATTCTGACTGTTTTGACCTCTTATTTCATCTGCCAGCTGAATAAGATATTTTTTCCCATTTCAAGTGCATTTTTAAAACACGCAGATAAATTAGTCTGAAATAAGAAAAATTGATATTAAAAACAGTCAGAAATATTTTAAAACAAAGTGTTCAGGGCTAATACTGAATTCAAGTCATTTCTACTAATCTAGATGTTCCTTTATTGCAGTGAGTGCCAAACAGATATCACCATGTATTTCTGGATGTTTACGAAGAAGAAGAAGAAGAAGAAGAAGAAGAAGAAGAAGAAGAGGTCATCTTCTCTCGCTCTACCAGGGCCGAGTCACAGAGGCAGCAGTCTAAGCAGAGTTGCCCAGACTTCCCTCTACCCAGACACTTCTGCCAGCTCTTCAGGAGGAATACCAAGGCGTTCTCAGGCCAAACATTAACAAATCTAATAGATGATGGAATAAAAGAATATTTCTATCTATTAAGTTTGCATTTAGGAAGAATCTGAACCTCTCAAACTCTGCATGTAGTGCGTGTGTTGGGTCATTTCAAATCTTTTGAGCGTCTCTGGCTAAAGACTTCTCATACAGAGATGAGTGTATGGCTGATGGTTTTCTTTTGACACTCTAATACGATCTAGAATGTCTGGATTAAAGCTGACAATTAAGTGGAATAGGCATGGTCATAATGAATTGATTCATGCTAAATACAATACTGGGAGAAAAGCTATACACTTCATAGCTTTCAATTTTCTACTTACTTGATAGCACTGGACTATTCATTTCTTTTTTTGAACCTTCAATCACATTCAAAATAACAAATCCTGGTTTAATACAATCTGGATGAGTCTGTTTGTCTTGAAGCCTTGCTCACGCTATCATTGTCTGAATATGAATTTGTGTGTGTGTCCTTTTTGTGAGTGTCATTGTTCGGACATAACAAAGCATCAGAGACACAGACCTTTCGGGAGGGGTCTTACCTGGACATCCTGCCCCCCTCTTTTTTTCATTAAAACGGTGATGTGGCAGCTGTGGCTCTGTTACCACCACAATGTAACGGGGCTATACAAGGGCAAACATATGCGACCTAAGCCCAGCCTTCAAAATGGGCTCCAGTGGAAGAAGAGAAGCCTTTTGGGTCTGATTCATTCTCACAGAAGTTTCAATGCAAATAGATTTTTAACAATGTCGTAGGCGGCTATTGTTGCTGGCCTTGTTGTGCAAAAATGTCTAGGTTTATCAAAGGGGGGAAAAAGCGTGTTTAGGTGAATTGACGAGGCTGGGTAAAAATTGAGAAAATATATGAGCTTTATAAAACAAACATGGTGAAGAATGTGTCATTATAGGAACTGAATCACCACTTGTCTCAATGCCCAACTATGTACATAAAGCCCGGATTTTCAATGTCATGTAAATTATAGTCCAATGGTATGTTCCGTGTTGTACAAATCCACTGGAACAGCCCATGTTCTACTCGGAAATTTGGGGCAACTCAGACAACCCCGAGATGATGAAATCCAACATGCCCCATTTTACGAGAAAATGAAAAATATTACTTGTATAATATTCATGGAACTTGATATGAGCCATTCACTTCTGTCAACCCCGGTACCTGTAAGCATGCTGCTGTGGTGTATTTTAGCATCTGCAGTTACAAAATATGATAAAATCCCTGTTGTTGCTAATCCTGCTAATTGCTAAATGATGTAATAGAGTTGTTTATTTAACTGGAACGCTTCAACTCGAAGATGCTGTCACTCTGAACTCCGACTTCCGAGCTCCGAGGACAACTGGAACGCAGCATAAATCACAATATTTTTGTAGTGAATGGTTGTCTGTCAGCATATGTCTCTATGTTAGCCCTGCCACAAATGTGATGCTAGTGGCGCTAATACAAATGCTTCTCCAGCTTGGAGATGTTGGACTTGGATTCTTTTAAGTCTGCAAAATGTGTTAGCTTCCCATAAAAATAAAATCTAGTCATCACCAGCAGAGGGGGTAGTTGTGCATAAACTATACAGTGATGAGGAATCTCTAGCCTCCAATTATCCGAACTGGGGACTGGCACAAAATCTACTGTGGTTTGTGAGCTATGGCCCCTGTAGAGCCCCAATATGTAATAATTCTGCATTATGTCAATCAAATGTTCACCTCATTATGTAATATAACCACATTTAGTAATAAACTGATCCAACACAATATGTAATTAAAATGTAACACATTTCAAAGTAAATTGTTACATTTTGAGAAAGTTACTACAAAATGGGGTTGGTGAACTTTTCCATTTTGTAATAACTTGCTAAATTATTACATATTACATTTTGCGCTGGGTCAGTGTATTACAAAATGCATCAGTTTATTACAAAAAAGTGTTTTTTTAACAAGGAAGTGAAGATTTGTTTACATTTTGGCACATTATTACATAATGCGGAATTATTACATAATGTGTCTCTACAGGCCATTGAAAAAAAGTGTCGATGAGCACAAGCAGAGGAATTACACTGTATAATATCTCATTTGGATTTACAGGCACATTTCACATTTGTGCCACATATGTTACTGATGGCAACAAACAGAAAATGCATTCATTTGCCAGGTCAATGTGAGGGCAATAAACTAGATCGTTCCAACAAAAAAAAGTAAGCCCTTTTCTGACGCTGCGTTTTTAAATTGGGGGTGAAAATGTTTGCGTATAGTCATTGGGTAGCTCAAGTTATTAGCCCTCCACAATAGTCCCCGGTCCCAATGTGGCCCTCAGAAAATAATAAAGAGGCCAGGGGAGGGACCAAAGGAAAACTCGACTACTATTGATCAAACTGTTATCCCACAAACTCTGATCTTGATGTTCAGATGTTCAGATGATGTTGCTGTAGAGGCCAATTTACCCACTTTACATTATAGAACAGGGTCAGATAAAGCATTTTGGAAATTTTGTTAACAATTTTTTATTTTTGGAAACTTACGGACTACACCTTTAAACCATACCACATAATCTGACGCCGCAGTAAAGAGAACGTGCAGAGATAGGGCAAAAATACACTTGGTTGGTAAATAGGTATAGTTGTCGAAAATGGAATCAGACACAGGCTGTAGTGGGAAATTGGTGTGACTGGCCCGGGACAAACCAAGTCATTTGTCATCACCTCGTGGCATCTTCCACACACAGAGCAATTGTCCGAGAGGCCGGGGCGGTCAAAGGTCAGGCTGTTAAAAGAGAATTACTTCATTGACACAATAGGAGAAGACATCTTAAGACCACTTCACTCCCCCCGAGTCCCCTCCCATCTCCATGCCTGTCCAGAATCTAACTGCTCCCATGAGGACACACTCTTTACTGCCAGGAAGGACCAAATTCACGCTGTATAAAAGGAGATGTTTTAATTTTAACTCCAGTTGACATAGATTTTCATAAGCGTACAATGCTGACACCACATCTCACACTCTATGCTTTGTACATGATCAGAAGTACAGCCGAGCATTTGTGTTTTTTATTTTGATCATTTTTAAGTCCAGTGGGTTCTGAAAAAAGAAATTGTAAAAATGAATCACAATCTGACCCTTGTCTATGATAGGAAATATATCATCATTTTTGTTTTAATAGTCCCTTCCCTGGCCTCTCCGGCAACATCAAATCAGCGTTTGTTGGAGACCTCTTCGACCAACAGTAGTTGAGATTTTGAGACCAGGGAAGGACACTTTATATCACTGAACCGGGTCAGAAACTGAAGCATTTTGTTTTATTTCAGGAGACTTCCAGACTACAACTTTAATGTGTGCTAACCAATTTAGCAGGTGTATGGATTGGAAGACCTTGCTGTTTCTTGTCAATGGATCACTAGAACGAGCCCTATAGACCCTTTCAAAGTCTGGAAACAGAACATTCTAAATAAAGGCAAGACCATAATACATTTTCAATGGAGAAATTCCATTCCATTAAGGAATTTGAACATTCCATATAACACATCTTAAAGTGTCTATAGGTCAGTGTTTTTTTGTGTGTTTTTTTTTAATAATGCCTCAAAACATCTTATCATTTGTCATATTGAAGTAATTAAAAATATCTCATCTGTGTTCAAGCTATACGCATCATGCAGATGTCACTTCAGATCCATAATGTCTGTGTTTGGTGTGTGTGTGATTGACTGACAGACAGCGGCGCGTGTGTGAGTGTGTCCTCCCGGGGGATACTACAGGGCCACGCTATCGTCTGGCAGGTCATTATCAGTATGTCACATGATGCTGAAGACAGAACAGCATCCACAGCACTGTAAAATCTGACCAGTGAACCATACTAAAAGCTCAGTTGGTAGAGCATGCCCATATTCAGAATCGACAGAGCTCACCCCGGTGTTATGAGTTCGAATCCGGCTAACTCTGTCTGTCTACTGTCCTATGAAATAAAGCCACAAATCCATTATGTGACAACATTCAGCCAACTCTCCGGTTAAAGGACCGCTCTGAGCTTTGAACTTTACTTTACAACATAAGAATATGGAACACCCTGGACAATGAACAGTTAGTCGCAGGGTTGACACTGGTTGAGACAAACACACAAAACCAAACAATTTACGCTCACATTCACTATAGTTCCAAGCAATATCAAACCGTTCTCCTAACACATGCATATCTTTGGATGGCTGGAGGAAGCCAAAGAATTTGGAAAGAACCAACATGGGGAGGCCCAAGCATTAAACTCACAACCTCTTTAAAATTCAATTTTTGCAGTGTACGTTTCACTACGATGTCACTGAGGAATGCTACCTATCCAAGCCACTCAATATCCTGATCAATCCGGCCCCAACTGGCAATCCCCGGCAATCAATAGCACCTTGTTGCACGGGCCGCAAATGTGCCACAAAGTGCGTACCACTTAATTAAGTTGTTAATTGCTGTGTTAAGCTTTCTCAGGTAGCCTCCCCAGACGCTAATTGAGAGTGGCTGGACAATTGGGCTATCGGCAGCCCTTTGCAAAATTTAATCGCAAATCCAGGTAATGGCAGTGGCTGGAGAGCAAAGGAGGTGAACGGCAATGATCTGTGAATTAGACAATGCAGTTTTGGTATTTGTTTGTATACAAAAAGGAGAATCAAAAATGAAGTATATGAGTGGAGTCTGAGGGTCCTCCCTGTGTTACCATGAGGTTTGCTCCAGATTCTTTCATCCAAAGACGTGAATTTGTGGTCTAGATTGTACATAATAAATTATGGTAAGAATGAATGGTGTTCTGTCTCTCTGTCAACCTTGTGACTAGCTGTCTATAGACCCTTTCAGTTTGTAGAAAGTTCTAAATTCTGGATTGGAGGCAACTGGAGGCAAGACCATAATACATTTTCAATGGAGAAATTAGAATTAGCACAAAATATTGCAAATTAAGATGATTTTGACAAATGACAACCACTCTCTACATGTAGGTGATGTCAGAGCCTGGGTAGGAAACATTAGTGAATATAATATATACCTCACATTGTATGTTTATTTAATGTACACATTAGTAACAGTTAGACTTTTGGCTGTTTTTTAAGGTTTTACTGGACAAGTCCTTACAGGAATATTGAAGACCAAAATAGTCTTTTATTGTATGTTCAGAATTATTTGCCCCTCACCAGAAACCCTTTTTTGTAAAGATAACTCACTTTTGCTCCAGTCGCCTCCATTCTGGAACTTTGAACATTCCATCTGACAAACATCTTAAAGGATCTATTGTCCAGGGTGTACCTCCAACTGTACATTTAAATGTATACTAATGTATATTGTAGCCTATGTCATTCGGCCTCTCAGCAATAAAGTTGTGGGTGCAATCCTTGGGCTGACTATCAACTGACAATGAGTTGAGTCTGCATGCCCTCCCTGTGTAACTGTAGATTCTCCCCAGATTCTTTCTACCACCTAAAACATGAACAAGAACTGGTGAATCTAAAATATATAATTGTATGTCAGTGTATGTCTATGTGTCAGCTTTGCAACTGGCCATTTGTGTCCCCCGCTCAAGGCCCATTAGTTCTCTATAGACTTCAATGACATCTAAGCATAAGGAGATAAAGGAATGTATGTTTGTGCATTGCTAAATCATTTAGTTATTTTTGCCGGCCAAATTTGCAATTTTACACCTTACATAATACATATGATGGTAGCCCACTGGGGTCAAGCTTCAATCAGTAAAAACCCTTACATTTTTATTGGAAAAAAATCTTATTGGTGCTTATGTAAATAGAGCAATGCACTGCAAAAAAAAAAAATAAAAAAAATCTAGATGAGTTAAAATTACTGGGATTCAGAATATTAAGGTTTTGATTATTTGATTTGTTTCAATGTATTTCTGCATTTCTGACTATCGTTTCAAATATTATTTTCTCATTTTATGGTGGCCGGGGGAATAAGAAAACTTGAAATAGAATAGTATTTTTTTTTTTTACTCAGAAATACATTGAAACAAATCAAATAATTCCGACCAAATACATAAACAAATCTAAACTAATCAAAACAACTCGCATCAAGATTCTGAAAACTCAAAGGCAAACATCATTCTGTGAAGTCTTGTCTCCTGCTGAGCTCCAAGAGGCCTCCATAAAGCAGCTCTAATCCGATTTTTCCCATGATGCACCTCTGCGGGGGGGGGGAATCCTCTTGCCCCCCCCCCCACCAGGCCCCGGTTACCACGGCACCACCCCTGCCTCTTTTATGCTCGTATTAGCTTTAGTAGTGTTTTTTTGTGTGTGTTAACACCCCTTGAGCAGACTAATCCCATTACATTTAGGCACTCAAAGAGAATTCAGATCAAATGTTGCGCCTCCATTTTATGAAACGGCCCCATACTCAGCGGGCGGCCACCTTCCTATTTCTGCTTCGAAATGACGACAGTGCAGACGGGAGCTGGAATTGAGATCATTTGGGAAATAGGAAGTTTAAATGCAAA
Source organism: Philypnodon macrostomus (assembly GCA_036025475.1). Classification (NCBI taxonomy): domain Eukaryota; kingdom Metazoa; phylum Chordata; class Actinopteri; order Gobiiformes; family Eleotridae; genus Philypnodon; species Philypnodon macrostomus. The sequence goes on along the minus strand of JAVQKC010078932.1, from coordinate 4,952 downwards.
TATATCATGCTTTTATTATGATAGTGTAACTGTTTTAAAGGTACACTAACCCCCCGCCTGCCCACACTAATAACAATGTCTGTATGGGTAAGAATAAGGGCATATTAAGTTTAAATGATTCAATCCCCTCGTCTCCCACGGTCTCACACATGAAGCACACACTGCCTCGTACGTACACAAAATGAAAAAAATAAAATTCAGTAAATAAGGTAATAAAATATTATATTTTGAACTAAAACATCAGCTCATTCAAATTATTCCAAATAGATTCTAGTTCCTGATAAATAAAGGATGGTATCGACCAATCAGAGCGCTCCTGGGCTGTGTCCATTTCTGTCCCTTATAATACATTTGACAAATTGTACATTTACCTCAAACATTGTTTAAGTTGTTCTGCACCTAAGGCTCCTAAAATGCGGTGGATGTAAAGAAATGTTATGAATTCTTGAAACTGCAGTGCCATTCAAACCAAACACAACTTCATTTGAAGTAAATTCCTACAATGGCTATCCTATAGATCCCATTCAGGCCTTCAGCTACAACCGTGGAGGTAGAAGTTCGATGAAATGATTTGCAGAAATAGGAACTCTTATTGCAAACAGTTCGAACTCCGGTCCACCCCTGGCGCTCGGCTCTTGGGAGGTGCTGGGGTGCAGTGAAGCGACACATGTGAAAGTGAGACAATGAGAGACCATCGTGCCTGCTCCCGGCTCTGTGAACAGGCTTGCCATTGATTAAAACAGCAAGGTGTGCAATAACGCTCGTATGGGCCCCTGAACCCTTAGGCTCTGGGCACCGATAGGACTTCGTTTTGTGCGACTGCCCCGGTCTCTCTCTCCTCTCTCTCTCTACGGAGGTCCCCAGATGGTCAAAACAATTTTCTACCCCTTCGCTCTGTCTGCTGCTGCCCACTACCACCACCACAACACACTGGAACAAAAATACACAAAAGGCCCTGGCCACATTTCAACTGTTTACTTCAGTAATTAACAGCACCATACCAGACTATTACAGGCCACACAGTCCACAAAACATGAGCAGTGTAAAAAGCGATATCGGTATTTCCATATATATCAATACAATTGTGGTGATATATCGATTTTGCAGGCTGCTGTAATGATATAAATAGGAATGAATCAAATTTTGTATTTTTCACAAAATACTTAAATTGTGTTTCTTATTTTGAGGAATTTTTTGTGAGATAAAGTTCGAGCATTTCCATTTCTGATATTTCAATTCACTGTACTTAATAAAAGAAATATGCTTATAGTTCATCTGCAGCCCTCACATGCACCAGAAGACTCTCTTCTTTGCATCGTCTGTTGCAGGATTCATTGATTTTTAACTGTCTATGGGCTGGCCACTCTTACCTTACAGAACTTCTGTCCACTCATGTTCCAACCAGAATGAGGTCATCAAAGCAGCTTAGACATCCGGAGAATGACACTGAAAAATACAAGTGACCACTCCCAGACTGTGGAACCGTCTACACAGCTCAGTCTTTTAACATTAAATCATTTGTTGGCACTGGCTGAGATGGTTGATGGTTGTTTTTAGTTATTTTATTCTCTTTTAGTGTTTTGATTTGTTATTGTTATTATTTATATCAGGGGTGACCAAACCTTTTCCCTCTGGAGGCCAAAATAAAACTATATTCACGGACAAAATGCACAAATGTTAAGCATTTGATGATAAATGTATTCATTTGATTTAGTTATTCATTTAGTGCAGTTTAGCAGGTCTTATAGCTGTTCATTATTTAAGAAAGATTGTGTTGACCATCAGAGAGGGTGTTGCCAAAATAGAACAAAAACTGATTCTTTTTTTTATTCTTGTCCAGGTACATTTTTACTAACACAGTCCAAAGATCAATAACATTTTTTGTATAGCCCTATATCACAACTGACGTTTAATACACACTCAAAAAGTGCCTGTTAAAATGATGTCATGAATAATTGTGCTTAATATCCATGGATCATGGGAAGCCCTCGCGGGCCAAATCAAAGGGCTTAGAGGGCCAACTTTGGCTCCCGGGAACCACATCACCATATAGTGAGATTATTGGAATTGTGAGCCATGTATTGAAAAAGAGATGGTAGAGGGTAAAGTGCTCCAAAAACATAATAGAAGTCACTAGGAAGGTATGTTTAAAGGCTGCCTTTTAGCCAATAGCTGTTCAGGAAGGGGCTGTGACATTATCGTTTTCAGAGAGGATGTGTATTCACTGTCATTGTGTCCTCAGGCAAAATGCATTCCCTATGTATGAAAGTGTGTGTATTTAATTGGTGTTTGGTGGTGGTCGGAGAGGTTGCAGGTGCAAATTGGCTGCCCCAGGGCAACTGTGGCTACAGAAGTAGTTTACCACTACCAATTGGGAAACATCTTTGAGTGTCAACAGAATATACGCTATACAATGCTCTATCACTTTAAAAGATGCAGACATTAATAAATCAAATAAAAAATTAAAATAAAAGTACAAACTCAATCCAGTTCTGCATCTTCATGATATGTACCTGTGTGCAACAGTTGAAACTGATCTGGCAAAGACTTTTTGAGTTATTGCGTTCACAGTTACTTAATTAATATTCATATTCATTCATGAAACTGATCCAACATTTTGTTCTTGAGTTATCAGGTTCACACGTAGGATCTGCGGACCAACGTGGTGATTCCATAATATCGTTGTTTCGCCGATATCTAATTTTTAAATTCAATATTTGCACAAAAAAAAATTTTGTAGGGATATTTCTTCTAAAAATCCCATATAGCCCCTGCCCCTCATCTGAGGGTATGACATCATCACATTCTACAACCTGCAAACCCAGCAATATCTGTTTGGTCTGGACTTTCTTGGTTGTTTGTTAATGAAATTATGTTAAATTTAGGGTTAATCCTAATTGTAAAACCCAAATCTAAGTGTAGATAATAACCAAGAGCAGTAGACCTGAAATGAAACACCGTTAACAAAAGGTGAAAACAATGCCTCGACACAAGGAGCAATGATTACCTCATAATTAGAGCAGACAAAGCTCTTCTATCTAGTGGCAAAACACTGTAATTACTGCCGTGACAGGAAATCAAAGGCTACTTTGTAAAGCAGCAGGAAAAATTAACATTTCACGGCCCGGAGCTGTACGTCCTGATTAGACACATATTAAATCAATGCATTGCTAACTGTTAGCCACATAAGCCACATTGTGCCACATAATTCTAATATGTGCTTAATATAAACAATGACTATTTGATTATTTTGAACATTTTCTTATTTTGAGAAACTTACAGACTACAGCTTTAATATGCACCAGGTCGTGCACCAGGTCGTGCACCAGGTCGTGCACATGAAACACCCAAACGCCTCTTGGGCAGTGAACTTCAAATTTCTGTAGATTCTCAAACTATTTCGACCCATATTTTGACTGTGATTTTATATTCTTTTAATGTTGTATTATATATTTTCCAATGTAGTCTTGTCTATTTCCTAACTGCGCATTTTTTGGTGAACAAATTAACAAATTAAGGACTAAAGTAAAACTCCACTACTATTGGTCAAAGTGATAACCCACAGACTAATCTGATGCAGAGGCCAGGTGTTGGACAGATTACCTACTTTACATCATAGAACAGGGTCAGTTAAAGGTTCTTCTTTTTGCTTTTCAGAAAACTTACAGACTACACCTTTCCCTGTTCCCGACTGTGTGTTTGAGAACCACTGGTCTCAACTGATAAAAAGCTGTTATCCCAGGAATCTCCTGAACATTGGCCTCTTCGGGAATACGACTAATTGCTCCACATCTGTATTTATTTGATCCGTGCGGGACTGTGCCTTCTGTCTCCATACACGAGCGGTGCCAGCTTGGGCTAACAGTGATTTATCTAACTGACACTCCTGGTGCAGATCGCATCAAAACAGAGCCCAAATCAATAAGGAAAACATGGCCGGGGAAAAAAGACCAAGTTTTTACCCCTCAGCAAAACTGCCATGCATAACATCCAGCCAACAGCATAAATAAAGTAGGCTGCTGATTCAGATCTAAGGGAATAATATACAATCTGTTTATTAATGCCAGCTCAATGAAAGACTCTCACAGCAGTAAGTGTTGGAGAAGTGTTAAAATCTATTTTCGAGATATACATTTGTAACCTTATAAAATAAATATATAGTTTTTAAAAGTTGTTTTGTGTATTTGTAAATGTATTTCGTGTTTATATGGAAGTTGGGCATTTTGTGTGTAAAAATAACCAAAGGACCAGGAACAAAATCTCAATGATGGATAGAGCCATAGGTTTAAAAAGGTTCTTGGTTTATTGTTGTAGACATGTTAGATGCAAAAAAAAAAAAAAAAAAATACAGAGGGGGATTTTGGATGTCTGATAAAAATAAAAAATATATAAAAAAAATAATAATTTTGCCTTGTTTATTGGTTAATCTATCTGTAGTTAGATTTCAAAACATCTTTCTGTAAAAAGTTTCAAAATATTAAAGTACAACACTGGAAATTGGGTCAGAGTGTGTGAAAAACACATTTTGAGAAAATGGAGGTTGATTCAGTGTTATGATAGAAACACTTTAAGGTGTAGATTGTGTAGACATTGTATTTGGTGAGCGCTTACATGTTAAGGGACCAAAATGTCATAAAATCCCAAAATGGGGAGGTGGAGTTTAACCTTTAGTGTCTGGCCTGAAGTGGAACACGATGGAGCGGAGCAAAAAAACAGCTTCTACTGACATCTGTTGAACAATTAGGGAACTGCAGCCACTGGGATAAAAATACAGCAATTTCTGTGCAGCTTTGTGTGTAAAATATGTTTTGTTAATATTACAAGACCAACTTTTACTTAAGTAATATTATTTTGAAATAACAGTAAAATAGTATAATAATACTAATAATAATAATCGTAATAATAATAATAATTATTATTATTATTATTATTATTATTATTATTATTATTTG
>JAVQKC010078911.1:0-12677 GCA_036025475.1 Philypnodon macrostomus | reverse complement strand
CTAAATAAAATCTTTGACCCCCCCCCCCCCAACATATTTTTTGGAGAATTATTTAGTTAATGCAGTAGGAATATTGTGTTGAAATAAAAATAATCAATTAGCAAATGGTCTGAATTGTAAGGATCCTTCACTCCAAAAACTAAACACCAAAATAGAAGTATAAATAATTTGTACAAAATATTTCAAGAGTCTAATCCTTTCAAGACCACTACTGATTATTTGACCCCCAAAAAAACCCTTGAACTCGTCCATCAGCAGAGACAGAAGAGTAGCTGCCACAGACCTGAGAGGAGAGGGTATATGGATATGTTTTGGTAATGGATGTCTCAGTGATGGATGAGGACCTCACAAAAGCACAAGAGTACACCAAGGTCCTTTTTTTGTCTTTCAAAAATGTCTTCTCAATCCCAGCATGCATCCCTTCCTGTGCCTCCCCTCCTTTAGGCCTTAGTCACTTCCTCCTACAGTTTTCACAATTGATATCCAGCTTCCGCTCACCCACCTGCGCCACCACCATTCCTTCATGTATTTAGACTATCTTTAACACAGCCTTGATCATAATTTGTTGTTTAAATTGATGATGCTAACAAAAACATACCCTGAGGTGTATTTAGTTTCATTTGGGAACGTCTGAGTAACCCTGTTGCTTAGATGCTCGCCTTCTCAGGAGCAGAAAACACTTGATTTTACCTTTCTACATAGATAAGAGAAAATACCCCATATTGCTAGCATGGGCTGTTGTAGTGGAGGATGACCAACAATGGGAGAGAAAGGTTTAAAAAAAACCAAATCTGAGTTTTTTCAGCCCCCCCTCAAAAATACAAATAAAAAAATTGAGTTTTTTTGATAAAATATCTTAAAAGTGGTTATTATTTGGCACCTTTAAGTATGATGATGAATTGTATTGATTGCACAGCTGTCTTTCAGTACTCACAATCTAGCTTTTTGACAAAATCGTGACTGGTTTGAAGATATTGAACCATTTGCGTCAATGCTCTCCACTGCTTGACTTTGCTTCGGATGCTAGGAAATGGTGAGCCCCATGTGGTGGCCTCAAACCCCGTACACTGACGTCACCGGGAAACACTTCAGAGCAGCGCCGTAGACGTTGCCGTAGTGACAGTCGGAAAGAAACGCTTGATGCTGGCTCGTCTCAAAGCAAAAAGAAAAAAAAGAGGCATTCCCTTCCTATTCTCTTTGAAGACGGCAATCTGGGTTATAGAAACATGGGAGGAGATCCGGAGATTCCCCAATAATACACAGAAATGTTACATAAAGTAGGTTCCAGCTTAGTCATTGTGGTACTTTCCTGTTACTATCCTATTGTGTAAATACTGGGTTCAATATTAACATTGTTTCTGTCAGCATTAAGCCTGTCCATGAGTTTATTGTGCAGTCGCTGATTCACCACTGTTCACTTCATTTACTGACCAATGTGGACCGGGGATACCTTACAAGAGATGCTTAGAACCAGTTGTCCAGCGATCAAAATCTGGTACAGGCTCCAATCTTTCCTCTGGCCTATTTTTAACACATTCACTTTTAGGACCAAATGTTGTTCACCCATTAACAGATGCAATTATGAAAAGATCCTCTATGGTAGTTATCTCATGCCAAGTCCTATCTCACAAATGTTAAGACATAGTGGCCTAGACAGGGTAAATGCTTCAGTTGCGCTACAGAACCTGCTTATGTTACAGTAAAAAAAAACATTAAAACTAATAATTTCTTCCATTGTTGACCACGACACTGCTACCCACAATCTTTACCGAGAATAAATGGTAAAAATAACTCTCTTACCGTAAATAAATTACATAAAACCTTAATGGTATTGGTATCCCCAGGCAGTGTGTGTGAAATGAATAATGGTGTAATGTAAATGGTGATGTTAATTTACTTTGACTTGAAAGATGTCTTTTGCTAAATACATTTTTATGAAATTATCTCCATATATTGCCAGTCAACAGGGATGAAACCTCAATCAAACTTATGAAATCTACAATTATTCTGGGAAAAGCTATTGTAAATCACATCTTTTAGGTAGGAAGAAGTGACAAATATAAAATACATTGGACAAAAAATATGAAGTGGAGCATAGTTTTGGGTTGGAGAAAAAAAATACAGTTAGCTCACTGTTAGCTTATTAGCTTTGCGCTTATTACTTTTGGTCGCTAGATAATATCTTAACTGCTTCGTGTTTTTCTGTTAAACCGGACACAGACAGATGGAGATAATTTCACACTTTACTAAAAATCTACAGGAAATTCTTCAGTTAGCAGTGGGTCGTACATTATCACTGTTTTTCTGTGTTTCATGTGCATGACCCTAGTCAAAATTTTTATAAAGAAATACAATAAGACAACAGGGTAATACAACATTAGGCCGAAACTAATATCAAATAAAGCCTCTGTGGCTGTTTAGTATATGTCCAAATAACACTACTGTCAATGGTCTGCGGACTTTCTTTCCTGCCAGTCAGCTCTAACAGGTGCATTGTGGATTGCGTGATGTCATGTCCAGGAGCCTAATTCACTATCCCTCTGTAAATGTCCAAAACATCTCAATCTGGCCTTTCATAAATAAAAAGAACCTCAACATCTTTAGCTGTATACAGAAAATTGGTTATTACAAAGGCATTTCCACTATGCCATAACTTGATGGAAATAGTCAAAAGTAGCTAGATACAGGACTCTAGTCATCCAGGGCTAACTAACAGCAGTCTTACATAATATTGGAAAATAATAAAGTTTAAATAAGTTCAAACAAAAGAGGCCAGCCACTTTTACCAAGAACCACCACAGGCTGCATATCTCATACTTCCTTCTTCATATTATATTCTGTCTCCATCTTTTTTGCTCGGTCCAAGGGACTTCCAAAATCCTTGTCACATGTTGCTTCTCATGTTTCCAGCCTTATCATCCAAAAGTCTTCTTACCCCTCTGTGGAGTTAATATCCAGCTTCTTTGGAGGAGAAAAGTCTCAGATTGTGGGCTTGAGCGGGTTTTAGTTACCCACACAAAAATCAATGTGGACGACACGCAGCAGCCGAGAAAGTGCAGAGGAGCAAAGCAGTGTGGGCAATGCTTCCTCAGGACTGTACAGAGGTGGAGGTATAGATAGCTCCTACATTGTACAGTGCAATCACTGGCCACTTTATTAGGGAAACCTCTAGTTACCATTGTTAAAGGTGTAGAGCATAAGATTAATAGAAGAAAAAGTTAAAAATATAAATCTGACCTTGTTCTAGGATGTAAAGTAGGTTGTCTGTAGAGGCCACTGTGGGCGACACGGTGTCACAGCAAGAGGGTCCCGGGTTTGATTCCCAGACCGGGCAGTCGGGGTCTTCTTTATGGAGTTTGCATGTTCTCCCTGTGTCTGCGTAGGTTTCCTCTACCACTATAAACATGTACAATATGTTCCCCATTGGGGCCAGGACTCCCCTCAAAGAGAATCTGAATCTCAGTGGGGCGTTCCTGGTTAAATAAAGGTCAAATACAATAAATAGGAAGGACTAAAGTAAAACTCTACTACTATTGGTCAAAGTGGTAACCCATAAAGTCTGATCTTATGTTGCTGTAGAGGCCAGGGGAGGGGAAAACATTAAAACAATAATTATGACAGATTACCTACTTTACAATATAGAACAGGATTGTATTGTATTTTATGAAACCTACGGACTATATATGTAATCACATTGCAGAAAATAAGTTTATAGTTTTGTTCAAGACAAACCAGCTGAAGTTCAAAGCACACATTAAAAGGTAAACAAGGTGATTTAAGTGATCATTGGGATGTCTTTGCACAAGAGCTTAAAGAGAATGGTCCCAAAAAGAGAACATATCTAGTGAGACTGACAACCATGTCTGAATGCTCAAAACATCAAACTTCAAAAACAAAGAATGGCCACACTAGGGCCACTTTATTAGGTACAGTGTGTACCTAATAAAGTGGCCAGTGAGTATATGCCATCTCTTTGTAGCCTGCATCCAGCTCTTTTCCCCAGTACCACTATGTACTCCTTAAATGATGCTATTAGCAGAGTTTTCCCTGGTCGACTCTTCAGCACAAGGAAGCTAGTTTTAACTCCAATAACGCCGTGCTACAGGCAGATGGGGTACACCAGCTCACCCCTGTGCTGCCCTAATTTGTGATATATTTATCCAGTTTGTTGCATAAATATCTTTGTTTCTCGCATCACATTTCTCGGTAGAGCTTCCCGTGTGTGTTGATTGGGCTCCATTATCTGCCGTGATGGACTGCCTCCCACTCACTGCAGCTCATTAAAACATGGCTGCACCTCTCCCTCGGAGCCTCCTCCCTGTATTTCGCTTCAATCCTGTTGGTTTTAAAAAGCTCCTTCAGGATTCCTCTATTAGGTTTTCTCCAGGATTAGCAGAGACTGGGCTGCAGCTGCTCACACTCCTCTGTTAAAAGCATGACATAATCTTGGACATAGAACACAAGTTACAAATGAAAGGCATATTGGTAAGGTTGAGCTTGTAAGGATTTGGTTTCCACATTGAGTTAATATATGTTATCATCAAAGTTGCTTCATTTCTTCCAACATATTATAATATAGAATAATAATATGTGCAATATCCAGTTGGTATGGCAGTTTTGAATGTCTCATGTCTGTAATTGCAGCCGTAGAATGCGCCCAAGACTAATTGTCCCTCACGGGCAATGAAGTTTATTAAATCTAAAATGCAATGTATATTTAAATTATCCAGATGTTATTGATTTTATTACACTCTATTTTTGATCTTTGCACTTTTTGTACAGTACTTTGGTCATCGGAGGTAGTTTTACATCTATAAATAAATGTGATATTAACAATCCTAGAATTTTCTTTCAATTATTAGCAGTGGCAGCACCTGATGAAAAAACACTACATCTCCACTCAGTAGCAGTACTGTCTTCTTTAAAACAAGGAAAGTCCATAGATGTAGAATTTCAAACATTTCAAATTAAATTTCGAGGAAAACTACAAACAATGTTGCTACACTTTCCACTGGGTCAAACTACTCCCCAAAAAAGCCCAGGTGAGTTTAGCTCCAGTAAAAGTGTCAGACGAAATATAAGTTTTAACCTTTAGAGCCTCATTTGGCACATACTTTCTTGCCCTGTGCCTCTTTCTTAGCTCCTCACAGAAATGCCTTTGGATTTTGGCCCGTTATTAACAAGCCACCAGGCAACACCGACAAATGTAGAGCAGGACACTGATTCTGTACCCCCGGAATCTGCTGGGACCAGGCCTGTCCTAGTTTCAACATGTGCAGCATGTGAAAAAAGGACAATACAAGTGAGAAATACTTAACTAAACTCCAACAGAATCAGGAAGAGAGAAGATTATTAACAGTATTTGAATCACAGACTGGCTCAAGACTAATCTGCCGAGATGTGAATTACTTGCGGTTTGATTTCCTCCGTCTTCCAACCAGTTCAGTGAATATTGACTATATAGTTCAATCCGGCTAGTCCTGGCAAGTTGCCCCAATGGCATTAAAGAATGCATGATCAGCAAATCTTTGTAATATTCTCTCATTCTTTAGATATTTTGGTATTTAATATTTCTTCTAAAAAATCTATCTTGTTTAATAGAGATTTTTATACAATCAAAACAGTATACATTTCACTAAAGCAGTAGTAAAGATAAAAATCTTTTCACTTATCAAAAAATTTGTGTTAAAAGCCAGTTTTGAATTGCGTCATGCTGGAATAGCCAATAATGACTATTCACTTGACTCATTTTGACCTTTTTTCCCTAACCTCTTCGACTTTGTGTGACGTTTCCCCCACTATCATGTTGTTTATCTCGTTCTTCTCTTCTCATCGATGTACTTGTCCAGTTGGTTATTCAACTACTTTAACCCCATGACCCGACATCAGGATTTATTGGACCCTGTAAAAACATCTCCTTGTTTTCTGTCCCCGTCTAAAGCTTTCTTTGCATACTAATGCTAACAGTCCCTGGTTTTTAAGTCCCTGTGGATTCAGGCTGATTCCTCTGGTGTGAGACCGAGACTATTACAATCACACACCAGTGACATGTGACCAATTAAACAGCAGCACCTCAGAAACTGGATTAAATAAAGTGAAGGATGTAAAACAAGAGGGTGGCATTTTAGAAGATGAGACTCTGTTATAGTGTGTGTCCTCTTCTGTTTTAGACACATTCAAAGACATAACTAGACTTATTTTCTGTAAGATTGTTAGCTTTGGTTTTCAAGTGTCAAGCCATTGCACTCTATAGAGCATCGCTATAGGCTAGCTGCTGCTGTGGAAGTTACTGACCTAGACCCTTTTAGCAAACACCATTGTATGTATGTGTTGCATTACATTATAGAAATGTTAGCAAAATGCATCTAACAATGTACTTTTTGGCAGAAGAAAATGCTGTGCTTAAACTGTGTGTTAGTCCAAGACATTGAATTCTTCTGTTATGTTGTAAAACAGATACAGGGTGACGATCAATTCTCTAAAGCCTCAATGTCCCCAGTATGCCATGGTATGGTAGGTCATTAACATTTACCTACATGTTTTGTATTTAGAAAATGGAATTTAAAATGTAATCAAATTAAAAGCCAAATACGTTTTCCCCATTGGTGACAATGATAAGCATCTTGCGTTTGCTGAAAGCCACAAAGTAATGCTGTGTTATTGGACAAATAAAGCCAGTATATAAATGGTGTGTGCAGCTGATCATTGGAAAAAGAAATAGTAAAAGCTGCAGGCGATTTGGGAGCAGCACATTTGACAGAATGGGACACTCACCTCCTTGTTTACTTCTGTCCAGATAGATGGACACACGTCTGGCCAGACCTGAGAGTGGGACAGGTGAGGGAGGAGGGAGGGAGAGCAGCAACAAAAGGCAAGCAACATATTTATTAGCAAAGACCCAACCGTGCAGCAGACATCACCACACAAGATACACAACACAAGGATGAACAAGGCTGCGTTTTGAGTTACTCAACTCTACTCTACTCTTTAGCAAAGTTACTGAAGAAATGTATAGTTATGTAGACTCTGATATGTACATTTACAAAGAAATGCAGTGATTTAAAAATACAAAACAAAAACATCAACTTATTACTTTGTTTGATGTTCTTCAAAAAATAACAACTAATTTTGAAATACAAATGACTCATCTCTGATCAGCGATGAGCAACTAACTATGAACACTGCAACACAGTCAATAAGGCCTGTCTGGCATGTTAAATATCACTGAGCTACAGCCAATCAGAGCGCTGGACACTATCGGGAAAAAGGACAACCAGAGCAATAATGGTTGTTTTAAAACAGCCAATTGGTCAGATCTAACTTCTGTGTAACTGACAGGAACTTGCTCTGAAACTACAACAGCACAGTTTAAAATAATAGTTGGGCAAATGTTTTAGGAATGTATTGAAGAAATGCAGTAGCAATGCCTACAAAATGGTTGAATTATTTATTTATCTTGTATCACAGAATGTAAATTAAGCAATAAATTATTCATTTGTGGTGAGGATCTGGATCTAGGATTTTTACAGTATTTTACCATTCTGACATAAGCTCATTGCTTTGGCTTCTAGTCAGTAACTATCTTCTGGGATTAGCAAGAAGAGACAGAAAGATTGACTAGCCGACAATCACCTTAAAACACTGTGGGAAAAAAGTATATGTCCTTCAAAAATGGACATACAGGTGGACAGGTCACATGACAGGATTTAGAGACAACCAAATGTAATCTGCTTGCTGCCTTGTTCATCCTTTCTCTTGATGATGGAAACAACACCAAATGCAAATAAATAAATGAACTAGCAACAAAATACGCACAGCATACAACAATAAAAAGACAAAGATGGCTTACAGATGACACACAGAGCACGTCACTGACAACATGCTGAAATGGGGAGGACAGGATATGCACAGCGATCAGGATACGTCTCCCTCATTCTTGTGGAAGTGTGTTTTTTAGCAGTAGAAAGATGTGGTGTGTAATATTTTATAGGGAGGTTCTACATTATTAATGCTGTAGAGGCTATACTCAAACATGGGAAATATTCAAAATACAAGCTATCATTGCTGCAGTCGCTACAAGAGATGCACAAAACACTAAACAGATTATTTTAGCAGCTGAACAGGCAACGGTGTAAATAGAAGAGGTGAATAGAGTCCAACATTAGATAGGGATTTTAGCAGACATAGACAAGTAAAATATAATTTTCAGGCACAGACAAAACAGAATATAGCTCACGGTAAAACAAGCTGAAGGTAGGTTAGGTTTTACTGTATATTTTTGGTCCCTAGTCAAAGAAATGTGGCAATGGTTTTAATGTAGTTTTAGGTTACACACTAAACTTGATAAATAATGAAAATACCACAAATAGATATCTGTAAAAATAAATGTATACTCTTTTGTACACTGTCCAAGTAGTCTTTACTAAACATTGGATAGTTAGAGATGTACACTTTCAACTGGCCCACGGATTGAACCCCCAACCTCCTTGCTGTGAGGCAAGAGCCACTACGTCACCCAAAACTATTTACGGTTTTTAAAAGTTCTGGTTTAGTACTGGTTAATTTGTTAAAAGTTGTTTTAGTCCTGGCTCATTATAGTAACAGACCTAAATAGAGCTTCTATACTTTACTTCTGAGTGAAAACTTTTCCTGGAGAAGATTTTCACTTGAGTGGTGGTTCAAATTAAACCTGAAGTCTTTATTGAAGTGTGAAGCAGTACCTACAGAGCCACTGTCACCGGCGATATGACCAGGATAACAAGCACACCATTAAATGTTAAAGTCTAGCTCAAAACAAGGCCTGCTGCTTCGGGAGAGTCCAATACTGCGGACCAGTTTTTTTGGGGCAGCAGCGGTGTCACGACAGATAGACAGTGATGCTAGTTAGGTGTGTTGCCGTGGTGAGTAATGATGAGAATGTATTGACTATGCACATACGGGACTGTTCGCACCTCTCCAAGTCTATCCCAGTCCCTCACTCTGACAGCTGCGATCTTGTTACTTCCAATTATGCCAAAAACTCGACACGTTTTACATACTACAATAGTGAATACTTTTATAGTGAAAAATGCACAGTGGCGCACTGGGTAGGCTTTTGCCCTGCAACCAGAGGGTCACCTGTTCGAATCCCTAGGACAAGACCCTTTGATGGCAGCCACGCTTCTGTCAGACTGCCCCAGGGCACCTGTGGCTACACAAGGAGCTTGCTTCCACCGGGTATGGAGAGTGAATGAATAATGCAAAAGTCGAGAAAAGCACTATATAAAACTAAATGATTATTATTACCCCATCTGTTGCCAGGGTAAGCCACTTTCAGGAATTATGGGAGATAATGATGTCAACAGGGAATCTCATAGTATTTGAATTGATATACGGCAAAATAGGCTAAAATGTGCAAACATATATAATTTATTATGCATTTAAGACCAATAGCCAAAGCTGTAGTACTACTTTGCAAACAAAAGAATTTCGGTATAATTCAGATGAATGATGATAGTTTCCCCATAAATGAATGACAGTCTTAAAAGCAGTTGTATTTTTACATCAGAAAACCCCACTGTATCATGTATTTAGTGAGTGACTCACTGGGCTGTCACAGTTCCCCTGAAAACTTGCCTGACCCAGAAAGAGTGGCTCAGAAAGTGCCAGAGGCAGGAAAGAAGTGGAGCAGGTGAGTGAGTCTGACAGTGCAGACTTGCCACAACTGCCACTGATCCTGACAAGTGTGTACTCCAAGTGTCAGTTCACTTTCCAACATTTGCACACACAACTTCTGAATTATGAAGAAATGTCAACAAGCTGCACACAAGGGACTATCATTACGGTGACCAGATCATAAGAGACCAATTGTGGGAAAAATGGGGTGTTTCATAAACACAGTAAAACAGTGAAACAAACTGTTAATCCGTCTGTCTATTCTAGCCACTTATCCTTAGCTAAATGTCAAATCAAATACATAAGAGGCTATTAAAACTAAGACTAACACTGGTGTATAGGTTCAGGTCTAATTCAATGCAGATGAAAGAACATGTAGCCAACTGTAAGCATTGTGTGGGATTTCTCAACTATTACTGAGCATCACTTTGTTAATACTTAAATGCATTCTAATGATTGATTAATAGTTAAACCAGATTTCACAATAACTGAATACATCATAAACATTTGGCTGCTTCATTCACATGTGTACTTAAAAGTGGATTAGTAGGTGGTACTAGTCGAGTTGACGTTAACTATTCGATGACCACCACACTAACCCGTCACTTTTTCTTGCAGCCACATGTCAATATGCTGCATGCACATGAATAAAGCTATTCTTTCCCCAAAATCATTTCAGGACAGAGAGCAAATGTTCTGCCGTTTGTGAGTGGGAGCAGGCTCGAGGAGGAGGAGGGGGCGGGGGATAGTGGCTCCGACAGCGGCTCTTTATAAACCCGCACAGAGCCCCGCTGAGGCTCTGTGGCTCACACCTGTGCGTTCAAGAGCAGCGTGCAGAGATAACTTTTGAACAAGTGGACTAACATTAACTAAACAAAGCAACAAGCCCCTGCTTTTCGTGCAGTTCCAGTCTCCTGTCTTTGGGCGCCTATTACCCCTCCTCCAACTTATCTCTCCTGGCTACAGACAGCGCACATTCCCTTTAGTGACTCATTCTAACTTTATGAATGACGAACAGTGTGATGATAAGGAACTATGCTTTTGTGCATAGTACAGTTGAAATAAGACAGACAAAAGAAGTAAAAGCAGGTTAATTCAGACTTTAGGGCAGAGAGCCAGTCAGCGTGCAGTCGGCTCCCATAGTGAAAATGAGAGCGATCCATGGGGGCCACAACTCACAACTTCCAGGACTTTCAAAATATTGGCTGCTAAAATCTAGGTGTTAAGATCCAAAGGGAGCCATTACAAGAGTGCATTCATAGTACAATAATTTCTGGGTGGCAAAAGTGGGTCAAGAGCAGTTATACTCTGTATGTAATTTTTCAAGTCAATGCACAATAGATCAACTGGTAATTCACAGTTCTAAAAACAAAGCTATCATTGAAGACAGGCTATAGGATTTCTGTTGAACTGGTGGTTGCATTTTGAGGGATGTTTGAGGTTGATGGGGTAACATGATGGAGACTAACTACAGATGTACTATGGTATCACAGATGGAGTATAAAATAGTAGTAGCCTGGTCTTTACTGTGGGCGCCGGCGGAGGGCTGACCTCTGGTGGTGGGCAGCATGTCCGACAGGCCCTGCCACGCAGTCACCATCTCTGGGTTTTTCTGGTCAGCAAAGTTCTTCCAGATCCGCAAAGCACCATCATCTAGAAAGACAAGAAAACAAAAGAGGTTTGAGATAAAGTTGTATGGAAAAATAGAAAATATATAAACATTCTCCCTTTAGTGAGGCTTGGGGCTGGCTCAAGAAGTACACTGCCTTGTGACTATCCGTGGCTGGATTTGCAGAAGAAAAAACATGATATTACATTTTGAGCAAACAAAGTCTTCTTTTTTTTGTTTCCAATTCCAAAGAAAATCCCATCTGGCACGAGCTTGTCACTGCAGGGCACCATAATTGTTATTTTATATATATATAACTATAATATATAATTATATATAGTTTTTGGCACCAGATGTCACCGAAATACCAGATATTACAAATTAACCTTTTTTATTAAATTACCTAAAAATAACTTTAGTTAATGTCATATCAGGACTTTTACATAGTATAGACACAATAATATAACAACATATTACTACACAAATCCAGATCACAATCTAATCAAAGAAGCATTTTTATAGACTCTTTGCTGTAGCCTGGCACAGCATGAAGCAGCACTGTCCAGCCCTTTAAGACACAGCTCCAGATCACTGTGGCACACTCTTATGAGAGACCCATTAGAAGCCATAAAAGTCTACTCTTGATTTACTGTGTACATTTTACCTCTGTGGTGCTTTAACTAATGCCCTAATGTCCTTCAGTGCATGGCCAATGAAGAAAAGCTGAACAAGAGCTCATTACATTTTGATGAGTTAAAATTTATTCCTCCCTCAGTTTATATAAGAGGGTAACAGGGTGTGCAAGATTTAGCATTTATTTTGAGTACAATGTCGCTTTAAAGGAACTAGGCCTGTACTGTCGTCCCCGACAGCAAGGTGTATATCAGTGAAACGGCCCCATATGTCTGCCACAACTGGCACCTTAAACAGACATTGCGTGATCTCTAAGGGTTTTTATATTTTTAACGAGTAATTAAGAGGCCCCGCCCCCAAACCATGACAAACATGGGAAGGATTTGTCTGGATGTTTGTGAAGGATGTTTTTGCCACATTTGCTCTTTCAGTCTATAGGGGGCGCTACAGAGGTAACTGGCATCATATTGGTCAGATGTGTTCAGGGCCGGGGGGTAATTAGGTGTTTTATGTTTGTGCAAGTTAGAGGCTGTCACATATACCCGACTTCCCAATTTCAAACCAAAATGTCCGACTTCCTGTTTGTTGTAGGGTGGGGTCATAATAATATTTTATGTTGGGTACACTGTGGAGAATCACTGTACCAAGTTTCATTGCTCTCCTCCAAAGTAAGTGTGTCCAGGGTCCCATAGGGGTCATAAACATGGGGGCGCTATAGAGGCATTCTTTATTTGACCTCTGTAATGTGCCTATGTACATTAAGTATACAATTGCCCGGATC